>JACXGI010003667.1:6811-21449 GCA_016801175.1 Esox masquinongy
ATGTGTATGTGTGTGTGTGTGTGTGTGTGTGTGTGTGTGTGTGTGTGTGTGTGTGTGTGCGGGTGCAGGAGTGTACGTGTTATATGTGTGTATGTGTGTGTACGTGTTATATGTATGTATGTGTGTGTGTGTGTGCGTGTGTGTGTGTGCGTGTGTATGTGTGTGTTTTTTCGGTGTTACCTGCAGGCTGTGTGTGGACATGTGTTTCTCATGAAGCCTCATGCCAGGGCAAATTCATTCTTAGAAGTTGCGTGGCGGGAGCTCGCCTTCCCTTTGGTCTCTCTCTCCCTCTCTGTAATCAATAAGGAAGGATGTCCCGGCTCGGCCCGGGCGTATCCAACCAGCCCCCCCGGCACTACACACCAAGAACCCAAATTAACTCATCATAAATTCAGATTCCCACAATAAATATGAAGGGGAGTGCCCGTGAGTATTAAAATATTTGAAATCATTGGGGCTTTTGAAATGCTGCTCGAAGGAGCAAAGGAGAGAGCCTACACCCCTAAACTACACCCCTAAACTACGCCCCTCAACTACAGGCTCTTTTTATGGCCCTGATTTTCTAGTGTCTGTTCAGACCTGATAATATAAACTATGTTTATACAACTTTTAGGTAAAGCTTAGAATATACAGCGGAAGTGGAAATATCAAGGATGTTTTGTGAAGTGTTAAATTGATCACAGAAAAAAATAAAATTATTAATTTATTATAATAAATTTATTCCACATTATAATCTGCACAGAGCATACCCACGAGAGCTTTCTGTCTGGCACCAACAACGTGATCTAAAACAGAACGTATCCCTACAGAACATGTCTTGCAAAGTTAAACGGAAGACATCATCTGTTTTAGCCCAGCCTAGCAGCCTGTTTTGGTTCATCTAATCAAATGACAGAGTTTTGGAAGGGCGGGTGAAATGTAACAAATATACAGGAGACGTTTGGGAGAGAAGAAGGGAGGACGTACCCATTGACACGGTGTTGGGGGTCAGTGTGGCGCTCAACACTCAGGTACGCACGCACGTGCCCTCAGACACAGACTCAATGACGGGGGGGGTTTGAAGAAAAGGGACCCGATTCGAGACATAACCCAACATGGCATCCCCAAAACCAGCGGCGGTGCTTCCTGGCACGGGGCTTCCTGTTTGCAGACGGCTCCGTCGTTACATGACATTTATGGGTCTTTTCATGAGGAACGACACATGTTGCCCAGACAACTGTGATGATGGGCTTAGCGCCATGACAACAAAGAACGAATACAACCATGGCTAAGCTAGGAGAGGAGGGGAGGGGCCAAAAAATAATCCTCAAAATAACTACGCCAGAAGATTCGACAAAAGCGTGTGTGAGACACGATGACATAGATGGGATAGCACACCTCCCTGTTCAGAGGGTTGTTGGCCGGATGTCTGGCTCGGCCCAAAAGGGGCACAGTACTGGTCATGAGCTTGTGCTCGGTTTACTAACCAAAGACACAAGTAAAAACCAAAACTTACAGTAAAATACCAGGCCGCCGAAAACAAAACACCAAGCCAACTGCTCGGAGCTTGATAGCTTCTTTGTCAGCATGTTGTCCTAAATGGACGTGGCCGTCACAGCGTAGAGGATTCCAGCTTTAGGAAAAAGCACCCATTTAGGGGCTACTCAATAACGTTGTCTCTCTGTGTGTTAGGGGAAGCTAAGCACACTAATAACCTGGCCCCTACATCTAGAGGAAGAGACTGGCAAAGCAATAATCTATAAGCCGCTCCCAGTAAATGGGTAATCAGTGAGGCAACGTGAGCTCTTAGGATCGACTGGCAGCAATTAAGACGTCTAAATGCTTAGCTAATTGTGTAAGAAACGGTTTCTCGCACACTGAGACGCACGCGCACACGCGTGGAAACGCAAACAAGCCCACGTATCACGTACACACCAACTCACACGGACCCACACCTCGAATTCTCAGCTAATTATTAAGATGAAGGTCATTGGTAGGCTCTGACAGCAACCAGCAGGAAACCTTAGAGACGCGTATAGTTGACTGATTTGCGTCACCAGCACTTAACTGGTGGCTATTAAGCAAAGCTTCTAGCTGGAATGCAGCTTTTGTATTGACTGTTGTTTTCATTTACTTCCCATGCAGTTTCCAGACTGGTAGAGGTTGTGAGATTAGCCCTTCACCAGATAGCTGTGTGTCTGTATCTTGCTAACCGTACCGGATAGAACCAAACCCAGGGATCTCCTTGTGCTTCCAAAAACTGCCGACTGGCAGGCTGAAGGTGTATAACAGGCCTAGCATCGACGGTGAGCATTGCCGCGAGTGGGTTTTAATGTATGTCAGTAGGCAACGTGATACGGTCTACTCCCCACTTCACCCACTCTGCTTGGGTTTCAGGTTTAAAAAGCAGAGCAAATTGTGCCTCAGAGTTAATGATACTGTTGGAATGTTAATGGCAGGGAATATTTCAGAGGTGGAATCACCGCTCTTCCGATGGATGGCACAAACAGTCCTGGAGATTTTCAATAGGTTTCTTCCCTTTAACCCTTTCAAGACTCATGTTGTGGATTTTATTGCTTCTTAAACCGTCATCATTGTGACAAGCTTCTATTTCTAATAGTTTTAGAATTGTAAAATCTAACAACATAGTTCATTAGAGGTTGAAGAAATGAAAGCTTTGAGTGAAAAAATTAGCTCATATTCTTTTAAAAGTGAGTTGACAGAGAACACATTCTCATTTAAAACAACGACCTTGGGGCAATTAGGGTTAACTGGGACAGGGACAAAATGACAGATTGTTCAACTTGTTGACTCTGAGATTCAATTAAGCAATATTTTGGTTACTGGTAAGATGCTTCAAACACAGGGCTACCTGTCACCAAAGAAGAACGTGGTGAACATTCACGTGAATGTTAAATTGCTGTTTTCTAAAGACAGAGGTTTCCTTCAAGAAAGACCAGTTGCATTAAAAAAAGTACCTGAGAACATTTCAGTTAGACCTTTATTAGAAAGCGATAATCCCCAAAATCCCAGACAAACCCCTTTGTAGAGACAAAAATAAAAACAACGGCAGGATCAGCTAAAATGCTTCAACTTCAATTTGAATAGGTTGAGGCTAGCTATTTTAAAATGTAGAGATTCCTAGCGTGCACTCCTGTGACAGAAATTCATTTTGGGCCTCTGAGCTTCATTGCAACAGAAAGAATAACCTCTGGGAGTCCCATTAAATAAAAAGGAACTGCCCCGGCAACCCATCTGTTAGCCAGTACCTTACCACACACTGAAGAGAATGAATGGTTGCATTCGTGGACAGAGAGCGAGAGAGAAAATGGATGGAGAGATATGGAGAGAGGGTTTCAGAAGAAAAAAAATGAAACCATTTACAAGGGCCACATATTTATAAATTAAAGCATGCCCCCGGTTTCTGGCGGGGATGACCTCATTTTGACTGAGCTGACTTGCATCAATCATTGCCACATGTTGTTGAGTAATGGATACGTCAGGACACTTAATATTCCTCTTCCTGATTGGCATTCTCTGCCAGGGAAAGAAGCACCTCTGAATTGGCCTTGTGCAGAGTCAATGTTAGATTGCATGAAGCTCAGTGTCACAGCCATGGCCTGGTGTTACAGACAGAGTTTTCTCTTTCCCCCAAGACAAACTGTACATATACTATTTTTTTGATTGTATGGGATGTACTTAAAGGCACAGAATTGGTGCAGGTCTCCAAAAACAACATGTGCCCTGTTCGGGGCGGGGAAGTGCTAGGTTAAGAGGTAGCTATGGTTACGAGGTGGACTGTTCTTTACAATGATCAAATGACAGAGTGGGGTTTTATAATGACTCCTCTCAGCCCCCCCCCCCGCCCCTCCCCCCCGCCCTCTCTCTCTCTGGGTATCAGTAATTATTAGTGAGGTTTTAGTGACTTTAAATTGCATTAGCATGGTTAAGAGACAGCCACATCCCCTGTGCTGCAGGAGTAGGTTGGAGAGAGGCAGCTAAGGTTACTGCTATTGATTTTGTAACTGCTACATCAGAGGGTTTAATGCTTTCATAATTTCAAATAAACTGTCTGATTACAAACGACTAATGAGCTAAACAAACCGACGTACTGAAATGGGATGGGGGTTGCTTTGTTGGTGTTGATACTTAACTCAGGGTTAAAGGACAATTTTGCTATTTAGGACACGGTCTGTATCTTTCTGTATATAAACGTGATGTCATAGAAGGGTGAACACACTATTTTTATTTTAAATTTCAGTTGGTTTTGAGTGACTTACCTAGTCTTCCTGAATGTCTAGAGATTCAGGGGCGAACAAAAATGCGAGTGCTTTGATAACTTCCATATACTTCATTTTACAAGTTGAAATGCTATCAATATCAAGATCTGGGTCTGAAAATGTTGTGGAAATTAAATTGTGTCATTCAAAATGTTGTCTTGATTAGCAAATTGTAAGAATTTCTCCTCTTATCCATAGTCAGATGTTGGTAATATTTGTGTTATATAATTTGACAATAAATAAATGTGCTAGATAGTTAGATTGTAACCTGTAGCTAGCTTCTTTGTTTACAGGGAACTGCACTCTTTAAATTACATGAATGCGTGAATCTCATGCATGCAATACTAAGAGAAACAAAGATGTTTGAGCATAGTGCAGAAAAATACTGCCAGAGATAAGGTTTTGAATTACGCAATTTTGTTTCTACTAAGAGCTTGTGAAATTATGTATTTAGATATTTTTGGACCTTTTCTACGTGTTTTCCCTTTGCCCTTACTCTCCACAACAAAGTGCAGAAAGACTAGACAAGTAACTTATTTAGAAGAGAGTGTGTTCACCCTCCTACAAAATGACATTTATAAGAAAAATACAGACTAAATATAGACTTAAACTAGTCTTAAATGCTGAAATTGTCCTTTATGATCAAACAACTATACTAGAGATATTATGAAAACACAAAAATACATGGATATAATAATATAACATTTTAAGTTATTGTAGTTTTTTATCCCTGACTGAAACTAAATTGAGAAACTTCTTTCTTAAAGGGGCAGTCTGCACAATAAAACAGACTTACCACTGTTTTGGTGACCAAATAAGGGGAGGGGCTAAAGAAAAGGTAACCACTGTAAATTTTAGGAAGAGCTACTGATGCAGGTTGTGACCAAATCAATAAAATGAATAATTATTTAAACCACGTTCTGAAGCAAAAATAATATTGTTATTTAAAATTGCATTGTTTACAAGCATGGCATGTAACAAGTTATGTAGTTCGAGAGTGTGTGTGTTTATATAATTAATTTAAAAAAGTTGACACGGATGCACCCATCATGGATTGACCTTTCAACAAATCTGATCTGTGTCAATTAAAAACCAAATGTTAAAATGTTATTTCAAAATATATTAAAACAAATGATGTAACATACAAGTTAGTGATGAGTTGCGTGTCTTTTGTTTACCATTTACATATCATTAGTTAGCCACCATAAGCTGCCACAAGCCTTACCCTGAAGGGTACACATACACACTGTGTTTGTACCTGCTAGGCCATCTCATTTACCGGAGCCCATGGTCTGTACCTGATTAGGAGAGGGCACAAAGCAGACATTTTGTGGCCCTCTGTGAAGAGAGATTCATTCCTCGGCACTGTTACTTTTTAAAGAAGACATTCACCACATTCACCGTGGTGTTAATTCCAGAGCAGCGTCAATTGTTCCTCACCAAAAAAAAAAAGAATCGGGTAAACAAAAAACACAAAAACCGGAAAGAGATTATGGATGTTTCGGATGACACTTAAACTCTGTTGTCCCCGACTCTCCCTCTCGTTTCTCTTTTCCCCTAACACCACAGACCGCAGGCTGTTGGAAGCAGCTTAGAAATCTCTTACATCTGGAGGAGGCATAATTCACGGGATTTGGCCTGACAGCCATGACAGGCATCGGGGCAGCCAGAAACAACTGTCTCTTGTGTTAGCAGTGTATGTGTGTGTGTGTGTGTGTCTTCACGTCTGCATGTGTGTGAGGAGGAGCAGAAGCGGGGGGGTACATCCCTCTACAGCAGATGAGGCTCCGTCTATTTATCTATCTCTCTGTCTCTATCTCGCTCTCTTTGTCTCTCTCTCTACCTCTCTCTCTGTCTCTCAACTCTCTGTTTATATCTCTCTGTCTGTCTCTCTGTCTGTGCCTCTCTGTCTCTCTGTCTCTCAACTCTGTCTGTCTCTTTGTCTCTCTCTCTCTCTCTCTGTATGTCTCTCTCTGTCTCACTCTCTCTGTCTGTCTCTCTCTCTTTCTCATTCTCTTTCTGTCTCAGCCCGTCGGCTCCTCTAGTCTCTTTCATGGCTTGCCAGGGACTCCCTGCATAGGCCCTAAATATTACACAGACAGTAGCTATCGCTTCAAACACCAGATCCCACATTCCAGATTCCAGCAGTGAGCTGTGTGTGTGTTAGTGGCTGTATGTGCGTGTATGTGTATGTGTGTGTATGTATCAAATTCCAGCAGGCTCGCCTGCTAATCTGTGCAGCACATGAGGACCCATTGTTCCAGAGATAGGGGTCATCTCTCTCTCTCTCTCTCTCTCTCTCTCCTTTTCCTCTTTCTCAGTCCAGATATTCATGTGGAGATTTTCTCACATGTTACATTTAGATTTATGTGCACAGCCGGTGCCCAGTAGTGAGAGAAGACGATACCATCTACCAAGCACTTTGTTTTGGTGTGTTATGGGGAGTGCTAAATATGTGTGTGTGTGCTTGTGTGTGTGTGTCTGTGTGTCTGTGTCTGTGTCTGTGTCTGTGTCTGTGTCTGTGTCTGTGTCTGTGTCTGTGTGTGTGTGTGTGTGTGTGTGTGTGTGTGTGTGTGTGTGTGTGTGAGAGAGAGAGGTACACGGTAGAGGCAGGTGGCTTTCCCAGGTAGGACTGTCCCTTTTATTGTAGTGAAGAGGACAGGTCTGTTCCAGCATTGTCTCAGAATTGCATCCGGGTGATGTTTTTGCAGAATCCTTGTGGATTACTTCTTTCAAGGACCTGCCGTGAAACATTAGTAATTGATACACTGTTGCGATTGTGCGTCAAGGTTGACGAGATCCAAACCCAGTACACACACCACCTGTGGTCTAAACAGACATCAGCAGGTGTCACGGTGTTCTCTGCATCTTATTATTTCTGACAAGGCCTTGTTGATCTGAAAACAACCCATAAAGGAACACTGTCGCATGCATATTTTAGTGGCCATAGGTAGGCCTTTTGTTGTCTGTTTACAAATGTTTGTTTGAATTCTGTTTCCCCTTCATCCATTCCGGAACTGTCACCCAAATCAACGATTGGCATTCTAAAAGAGATATTGCAGAATTCCAGATCAGAATGTTGTAGGTGGTCTGATGTCTACTTTCCTTTGATGTCGATCTGGGAGAGGATACAAAAAGACCAGATCGTACAGCGTAAATGTGCTTGTGTGTGTTTTATTATAACCTGGGTTATTTAAACGCTGATTTGCTGAAAGCTGCGGTGTGTTTGACTTTATGCCACATATATTTAAAAATGCATAACGTGTTATTGTTTATTGTTTACTGCAACAAAAGGCTGAATGTGCTGAATCCAGGCACTCTGTGTTGTGTTGTGCTTAAAAGCAGCTCTTAGTTGTGCTATATTTGCCATAAACCATACCTCCTCTGGTTAAATGTGCTTCAATGTTTTGTGCCATCAGGCAGACACTTTCATCCAGAATGTCTTGAGTCAACAGTCATGAGGGCATTAATTTCATATTTGAGTGACGCCAGCGGGAATCGAACCCACAACGTTTGGCATTGCACATGCCGTGCTTCAGTGACTGAGTAATTTCAGGACCGCGTGTTGAGCATCTGAGCATGACATTAGCAAGCCGTGGGAGGAGAACTTCTGTCCTGGATAGAAACAGACAAGGAGTGGAAAAAGAGCTAAACCATGAGGAAAGTATGTGATCCAGACTGAGTGTTGAACGTTGTTTTTGCTGTTTAAATGGAGGCGTTTACCAATCCTCTTTCTCATCCTTAAATAAAATTGTCTAATTAAATGAATTGAACTCCCCAAAATGTATTAAACTACAGGAAAATATAAAGGAAAAATAAATGCAAATAATGTTTCTTTGACTGTGACCCGACAAATTGTTTAAACCTCTGTGACTTTTGTTCGTATGACAAAAATGAAAAACAACTAAGTTTTGACTGTACATTTGTCTGAACAGTGCCCATCATAACATCAGGCGGTGGCATGTGGTGCTCACTTTCAGGAGTACGACTTGGACCGTGTGTTGAGGGACCCGCTCCCACATGGAGGGAAGTACGAGACACAGCACCAACACACTACGAATGCCGAAATTTCGCGCTGGAGAACCCTGGGAGGGCGTTTGTGCTGCTCATGTTCATTTCCTTTGCTTTCAGCTTCAGGCAAATCTCTCACTTACCACTATACAAAACACTGTAAGTGGGGTTTTTTTTTTACATCAGAAGTTGAATATACACCGTTAGAACTGGATGGTTCCAGCCCTGAATGCTAATTGGCTAAATTCCAGGGTATTGTACTTTATACCGGTTGTGTAAAAACGTTAAAACTATTTTTTTTTTACTGTTGTAAATGTTACCAAAAGGCAGTGCATCAGTGATTTCCTATACAGAATATTAGACAGGTGGGTGTGATTAGTTGCACATTTCACAGAAATGATGGAGCCTACATTAGGGTCAGGCCACTGAGTGGCTTGAGTGGAATGGTCAGTTTGCAGACCACAGTGGGCTTCGTTGTCTTTCCCTTCAACAGATTTCAACCACAAAGCAAAGTTGCTGTTTTCCAAAAATTTCTGATTGAATTTGCACTGTCCCATGGTGCCTGCGGGAAGTTTAACAGCATGTTGAACATGTCCACTATGTAGCTAGCTAAATTACCTAGGTACTATCTATCTATCTATCTATCTATCTATCTATCTATCTAATCTAATCTAATCTAATCTCGTGAACAACCGTGTTGGGAGAAAAGCAACCAGCTGTCACGAGTGTCTTGTTGATATCAAAACTTTCTGACAGAAATCGTGGTTTCTCACGGCGCGCGACCAGAGCTAAAATGCATTCAGAGAGAAGTAAATTTGAAGAGGCACCGCCGTCTTTCAAATCCGCTGTGTGGGAACATTTTGGATTCAGCGTTCAATACGATGACGAGGGTAAGAAGACCGTATACAAAGTACAGTCTGCAAGCATTGCTGTGCCACTGTCGGCTACTGGAGTGGAAACTCTTCTAACATGATGACGTCATTCATACCAAAACCGTCCGGTTACCGTGACCCACAAACTGCGGTACTTACCGAACTGTGGGCTCATTGTACCGTTGCACCGTCTATATATATATACCGTTGTACCGTCTATATATATAGATACAGAGTGTATACTCACACGCACAATATATGTTATTTTGTGTGTCAACACAAATAAAACAACTACATCAAACATAAAGGATTATGCTTTTGTTATTTTTCCTTTTACAACTGACAGTTTCTGATGCTGTCGCTCTCAATATGTCCCCTAATGACTCATGCAGAATTACACAAGCACTTCACCTTAGTCCTTGTTTCATCTCTCTCCTTATCTCTCTCTCTTTCTCTCACTCTCTATTTCCATCTCTTTATCTCATCCTGCATTTCCTCTTCCCGTCTGTGAACAGCTGCTGGCTATAGCAGGCACATGAAAAGAGGAGAAGAGAGTCTATAGCAGGCACATGACAAGAGAAGAGAGGTATTTCTGTAGCTCAGCCATTTGCTGCTACCATCCATTCTTTCGTGTTAGATGAGTACTCCCCTATGACTTTAACATAGACTGCTTCACACACGTACAGGAGCACACACACACAAACACAGACACCCACGCACACACACACTTACGCACACGCACACAGAAACACACAGACGCTCACGCACACACAATACACATAAATACACACAAGCACATGTACATCCACCCAAAGGACCCTCCACCACCCTCTTCTGACCAGGAAATGAGCCTTGGTATTTTTAAGATAAATTCCTCCCAAAAAAATACAACTTTTGTAAATGAATAAATAAACCTTTTCAGTGTTGATGGAGGTACTTTATAAGATTTGAATGAGATTAACTGTGAGGGACTTTTGCCCTTGTCTGCAGGCTTCATATAGTCAAACAGGAGCAACTGAAGAAACTTCTTAAGATGTTGCCTGTCAGAATAACCAATATACTGACACGCTGATGCGGGTCATTTTTAATGTACCCCATCGACTCCACTTTGCTAGTAGTTCTGCTCAGTGCTATAGCGCCTAACTAATTTTATGGACAAAGAAAAAGACATGCAAGTGAAAATTTGCATCAACTGACAGCAGTATATGCATACGACATAGTAGAGCAAACAATTACACATAATACTGGAACACTGCATTCATCATAAGCCTTCCGGAAAAGCAACTGGAGACATCAGTACAATGGCTAATTTCATTCAAATCGGTATATGCTGATTTGAATGAAGTGTAAAGAAATTAAGTTGTTCAGGTAATTTCAAAGTCACATGTTGCTCCATACTTTTGTACTGTTTAGAAGCATTCAGTGACAGAGAGGGCAAAAAAGAAAGAGTCAGAGAGCGACAGAAAGGGAGGGAGGGAGGGAGGGAGGGGGAAAGAAATAGAGGGAGAGAGAAAGGGAAAGAGCAAGAGAGAATGAGAGAGATACGAAAGAAAGAGAGATGGAGTGGAGAGAGGAACGAAGAGAGATGGAGTGGAGAGAGGAACGAAGAGAGAGAGAATGAAAGGGAATGAAGGGATAAGGAATAAGGAAGGAGAGAGAGAGGAATATATATTTTTCTTTGTATATGACCGGATGATACCAGTGAAATGGGAGAAAAGAAAAAGAGGGAGAGAGAGAGAAGGAGCAAGAGAGAAAGAGAGAGATACAAAGAGAGAGAGAGAGAAGGAGGGAAGGAGAGAGAAATACATATTTTGTTTTGTTTATGACTGGATGATTTCAGTGGAGACTGAAGCTGAGTCTGTCCACTAAACACACCATTACACCCAAATCACCCAAATGAAAATTGCCTGCTCCGTATATATGAAATGTGCCTCTCGGTGCGTTGTGTGTGTGCGCGCATGTGTCACACTCTCACTTCACACACTCTTCAGTTATTAATCCTGTGTGTATGTGTGTGTGTGTGCTGATTTGTGTGTGCGTGTTGTGCTGCGTGTGTGTATTTGAACCCACAAACCCCAGTCTGTGGCCATTCCAGAATGCTCCCCTACTTTGTCATGCATTATAATATTCCAGAGTGCTTCTCCTAGATGCTGCTGTGATTGCTGTATCTATGTGGCGTATTATGTTGATTAGTGTGTGTGTGTGTGTGTTTGTGTCTTCATATATCTGTGTGAGTGTGTGTGTGTCTGTTAGAGAAGGCGAGAGAAAGAGGGAAATAGAAAAGGAAAGGAGGAAAAGAAGAAGAGGTCATAAAATAACACCATCAGCCAGCTCATTTCAGGACCATGGGACTCCAGGGAATAAGACTCATAGTTGATCCACTGCCTCTGAAAATGACCCTAATGTTTTTATTCATGACTACCACAATAACAACAAAATTAGATTTTCAACCTTAATATTAGAGATGAAAATGGTCTCTTGTTTTGAAAGTAACTGTTTGTTTGTGTGTTTATGTGTCTGTGTGAGTATATGGCCATTCCATTTCACTTCCATAAGAGTATCTATGTCTGGATGCATTTACACAAGCAGCCTGAATCTGATCTTTTTTATCAGTTCAGATCTTTTCCAAATCAGAATCACCTTTATTTGCTGACTAAACTGACACGCACTATGGATTATGTGAACTGGTGCTGCTAGTGGCATAGGAAACACCAGCAGGCAATCTATACGCACTGCAGTGGTTGATGCGTGTTCAACGCAGTGGTTGATGCGTGTTCAACGCAGTGGTTGATGCGTGTACAACGCAGTGGTTGGTGCGTGAACAACGCAGTGGTTGGCGCGTGAACAATGCAGTGGTTGGCGCGTGTACAACGCAATGGTTGGCACGTGAACAACACAGTGGTTGGCGCATATACAATGCAGTGGTTGGTGCGTGAACAACGCAGTGGTTGGTGGCTTTCCAGATGACGTGCTCATTCACTGGTGTACCTAGATGCAGCAAAAGAAGAACAGGCTGCAGTGTAGCACAGCCATTTGTTTGTACACACTGACGCCCTGCTGACGTGTTGGACATCGTCTTGTTAGCCTCTATAGGAGCCATTGACTGTGGATCGCAGCACGGGGAAAGACGCATTCCAGGTGGGTCATTATGGCTAATGATTGACCGGTTCCGCCCAATTAGCCCATTCTTCGCCTGCCAGTGGATCATTATTTTTTATTTTGATTGGTCAAATGTCAGAATTGGGCCTGTAGGCTTGCATCTTTCTGCATCTCTCTTGATCTAGTTCTCATGTTAAACATTTAGTGAAACACTTCTAATCACCTCTGTGTGTGTTGCTCTGTCTCCAAACCTCATTGCCACCACTTCTTGATAGGGCATATCCTGTAAGGTAACCTAGGCTTAACAATCCAGAGTCAGGATGAGAGCGATTCTAATATCCTGGAACTAACCTCACTGTGTTGTCTATTTGGCAAACTTTTCCAGTTAGCGTCTTTGTTTTAATGCCACATGTGGCTACGTCTATATTTGTTCTTGCTTTGGCACGCAGATTTCACTAACTGCCTCTGTTGCTTCCTAGTGGAACGCTTCACATTATTTATATTGTTTATGCCCATGTCTCTGACTAGCTACTGTAGGCTACTTATTTAGCTAGTATCCAGCTAGCTACTCCTTGAATTTGGCCGTCTGTGTTTCAGTAGCCCGAGCTCTGTTGTCACGTTGTGCTGGTCCCAGAACTGTCCAATGCTATTGATGTTAAGAGTTAACAGTTGTGTTGCTTGGTATTCTGGAAACACAGACACAATGCTTGTGGACATTATTGAATGTGTTGGTTTGACATAATGTGGTGGTTGAAGTCGGTGTTATAATTTGCCGCGCTGCTGCCTTGCCGCTGTGTCTGCGCTTGGTCAAACCAACCCGTCGCTCCGTCAGTGAAGAATTCCCGGAGCTGCCGCTAGGCGTAACCAAGGCAGCCGTGGGTTGATCTCCATGTCAGGCGTGCAGGGCTGAGGGTTCAGTTTAATGCAGACTGGGAGAATTAACACACTTTTGTCTCCACGGTGACAGAGGCTCTCACCGTGACAACTGGATCTCAATGTTCTGAGGGGGGGAAAAAATCTCCATGTGTGACTTCACGGCCGTTGTGACAAAATGCTTGTTGGAACTTCTCTCATTGCTGTCTGATAGGACTCTACTCCAACAACCATTCCTCACAGTGGCCAATCACGGCTGAATATAGAAGCTCAACGTGAATGAGTCACCGATATATATAAGGATCTCAGTTATAAGCATCTATAAGTCTTAAAGCATTTATTGCATAATACGGTATGTGCAATAATCCTAAATGGCGGCATGATTAAAACCACTCGATGACATCACCAACAGTTTTTGTGTGATGTCAAGAATAACGATAACATTGCACAAAACTGCTGTTAACAGAGTCCACAATAGCTCCTTACCCAACTATGAAAACCCATTTTCAGTGTGTTACAGGGATGGCGTGTATGGCTGTTGGGTGATAATTGGGACTGAGGTGGCTCTTGAAGCTAATTCAAGGAGTTGTAACCTTGAGATCCGTGTGCTGTTGCCTGAAGGCTAACCTTGTCCCAAAGCTACTGTAGCGTCAGGCTGATGCAAAGTACATCAGCCTGACGCTACAAACACTCAGAATTGGCCTGATTGAGAGTGACCATACCACTCTACGAAAGTCACCGTACTGGGAAAAGTAAAAGCCATCTTTTATTTTGGCAAACCAGCCACCCAGCCCAGATACCACCAGCCCAGCCCCCAGGCCAGATACCACCAGCCCAGCCCCCAAGCCAGCCCAACCTAAGTTAAACACCACCTCAGTCCAGACACTAGCCCAACCTTACCTAATTACCAGCCCAGCCCAGCCCAGCCGTCAGCCCAGACCCATTGTCATAGAAATAATGTCAGTGTTTTATGGTGAGATAAACCACCTGTCTCCTAGAAGGAGAGGCTTGATGATAAACAGTTACATTGATATTTTTATTATTATCATTATTATTATTATTGGTTTGCATCCTTGCTTTGCTAATAAGATAAAAAAGCTAATCTTCTTTGTGCCAGTAGAGTTGCGGTATATAGTCCAGCAAATGAAAATATAGTAATATAATAATATTGTAGTTAAAAATTATACAGTTATGAATGTTTAGGCCATCTTTATTAAGCAATATAGATGAGTGATAGTTAAGTATTAAAGACAACTGGGCTCTTTAAACCACAGGGTTTTCAAGCACTGGTATTTTGAGCACTGGGTTTTTAAGCACTGGGATTTTAAGCACTGGGTTTCAAAGCTCTGGGTTTTAAAACACTTGGTTTTTAAGAATTGGGTTTTTATGCACTGGGTTTTAAAGCACTGGGTTATTAAACTTTGGGGTTTTAAGCACTGGGTTTTAAAGCACTTGATTTTAAAGCATTGGTTTTTAGGCGTTGGGGTTTCAAGCACTGGATTTTTTTAGCATTGGGTTTTGATG
>JACXGI010003667.1:21549-43421 GCA_016801175.1 Esox masquinongy
AATTAATTGCCCTTATAAAAACCTACTTTTACTCATCCTTTCCCTAACCCTAGCCTTACAACCAAACCGTAATGCTTAAACCTAAACCTAACTCTAATTCTAAGACAAATTGTTAGCCTAATCCTAACCATAAACTTAACCTCAAGTCGGATAAATCTTCTTGTCAAAGTGAGGACCGGCCCAAAGTCCACACTAAGACAGCCAAACAAGAACACACACCTTTACACACACACAAACAAGAAGGGTGGAACTATTTTAGACTGGGCACAGAAGGGCTGAGTCATCTCTGTCATATAATGGTCATTATGTGAGTTTGTGTGTGTGTGTGTCAGAGAGATAGATAGGTGGGGGGGGTTCAGGATTTAACCTGTGTTTCAGTAGAACCTTTATCTCACCATCTTTGGCCTCTAATCTCCCTCAGGGTATCAAAGCAGACACCCATCCCTACAACAACACCATATCCCAACATCCCAGAGGTGTGTGTGTGTGTGTGTGTGTGTGCGTCCCGGGGCCTTTGGAGTGGCTGGGCGAGAAGGGGAGTAAGACCCAGGGGTTTTAGTTAAAGCTACCCTGAAGAGATTCTCCGAGGCTGGGCTTGGGTGACAGGTTGGACTGGGTGATGAGCCAAAGCCCTGATCCCATCTCAGTCACTCCTAAGGCCCGTTGTGTGTCAGGCTCTATTAACCTGGAGGAGTCTTATCATATTTATCAGTCAGATCACACACATCAGATAGCAACGCCAGTGTGTGTGTGTGTGTGTGTGTGCGTGTGCGTGTGTGTGTGTCTGGGTCTTCACACATATCAGATTCCTTTGGTTTTATCCTATTCCAGTGCTTTATCAGATGTACCAATTCAGAGGCTGCTGGAGATGTGAGGACAGAGACACCAACGCTGATGAGGAAGGTCCACAGAGACTCAGGTACGCAAACAACAGCCTCCGTCTCTGTCACATCCGTCCCCAATCCTAACGGAGGCCCACAAATACCGTACAAAAGCAGACTTGTTGGCTATGAGTGGTTTGGATCGCAGACGCTAAAGTTCAGAGTGGTGAACACACTGACTTCAAATTAGGATTAGTGGATGAACAGCAAATTAGTAGAACAAAAGGATGCCACACAGAGTTGAAAACCTAATTATAACAAGTTCTGGTACTAACAGAATACTAAGACTGTACAATATAGCTTATCTATTTACCCTGAAATATCATCAGTTAGTCTCAGTGTCAGCACTTACGATCACACGACACAGGAGAGGGGCGGGGTCTGGGTCCCGACTGCTGGTTTCAACGCCCCTACTGTTTTAAGGCTTGTGAAGATGCTCATTACGTTGTACTTAACAAGTTTAGATGCTGTATAACAGAATTCCTCAAGGAAATTATGAAAAACAAAATGTTATGCTTGTCTGTGCAGCAAACCCTGTGTTGCAATTCAATTACAAATGGCAGTTAGGGGGTGTTAGCAAAAACATTATGGCATTTTTCAAATGTGTTAGTCATTTAGTTAACATTCTTATTCAAAACATCTTATAGGAACACGCTGCATTCTTTTCATAATGGGCAGTGAAAGAGGACAACATATAAAAACTAACACTGAAGACTACATTTTTTTATTTATTTCAGCACTTGCTCAGAAGAATGTCCGTAACAGATTTTCAGACTGAGTGGAAAGTCAACCCTTATTCACTAAATGTTTTTGTCTCACTTAGGTTAAAAGCTAATTTGTCTCACATGGCTGCTGCTATTTGATCTTCTGAAAACATCAAGTGAATAGTGAAGGTTGACAGGAATGGGAGCTTCAGTAGGGGAACCCAGGGCTAAGGTCAGAGGGCAGGGGCGTAGCTCTCGGTATCCAGCTGCAGGTCTGGAGATGTTGGAGAAATAAAACTATGTCAAAACTTTACATGCAATGAATTCCATTTTGTGGAAATAAAGACAATTTTTCCTCTACAAAATCCTAATTTGTCTCACTACTGTGCATGTGTGAGGTCCCCCTGTACAAGTTAGGGAGCTCCGTTCACTGTAAACAAAGTCAGAAGATAGCTAGCTGTCGGTTGTGATCTACCTATCTAGCACATTCTTTCATCTTTTAAATTATATTACTCTAACATTGCCAACCAGTTTGACTATAATTATTTATTTGAACAAGTGTCCACAGGAGCAAGTGAGGAAAATATTGTCTTGAGATTCACAAAAGGGATTACAATGTTGAAAAAGGCTTTTGAACGACGCAGTTTCCTTTAGACACATCTACATGCCTGCGTCATGATACTGAGGGCTTTGTAACTTGTGAGAAGACATATTTAGATGTTTTTTTGATAGAGCAATTTAATTTGTCCCAAATCGCCATATAAATGCTCAGGAAAGTTACTCAAAACCAATTGATATTTCAGAAGAAGTATCTCTTCCTTTATATGACATGGCATTTATGTGAAAAATACAGATAAAGGCTCTAACTGGGGAAATTGTCCTTTAAGCGAATTCAAAATTGGACGTAGTGCAGTAATCATTACAGTGAACTCTTGCTTTAATTAATTTCTGTCACCTTTTTTATGGTAGTCTCTAAAAATGTGTCACAATTCTTTACAGCAGTCTCTATTGAAAAAAAAAATATATATATATATATAAATTTGAGGATGTGATTAAAAAGTAGGGATGTTCTATTTGTTTCGTCATTAAATAAATGATAATTCAATTTCTCTACCTTTCTAATGAAATTGATTCAGGGACGTCTTCATCCTGTTACTATGTTTTAGTAGTGTGACGTGACGACAACTGAAAAAAAGTGGCATGATGACACTGGAATTATTTTAAAATACAGCAGAAATGTTTTAATTAAGGTGTGTTATTCCCAATATTCCCTGTCTGCAAATAAAATATTAAATTATTTGCTTTGATATAAAACATTTTGTAGTCTTCTGAGCTTACTTTGACTGGGTCAGGATTTATTTTTCGCCTTCAGTACATATGGACATTTAGATTCAGAGGATATAGAGCGATATCGTAGAGCCAGCCAGATAAACACACACACCGACACACACACAACCAGACAGACAGACACACACACACAAGGTTCTCGCTCTAGCAATCCCAGCCCTCATCAACATCCTACTCGGAAAATCACTGCACCTCGGAAAAGCCATTCCAGCCACCGAGCCGTTCAGGATTCATATTCCTGTTTACTGTCTGCTCTGCTTCGCATCACAGACACACACACATACAAACAGAGAGACGCACACACACACAGACAGACAGAAGCACACACACAAACCAACACACGCTACCAACACCATCCCACCAACCCATCAGGGAACGACTCATGAATAAAGAAGGGAACTAGACAGGACCTGGAAGGAGAGAGGGAGGAAGAGGTGGACGAGAGAGAGCAAGGGGGAGCAAAAGAGGAGAGGTGGATGAGCAAGATTGAGAGAGGAGGGTGAGCCAATGGGAGAGAAAGCGGGATTGAGATGGGGGCCAAAGAGGAGACAGAGAGGAAGGTAAAGGGGAAAGGTGGAAAAGAGAAAGGAGAGGTGAAAGAGGGAGGGTTAAAGACAGGAGGAGAGAGAAGGGGACTGGAGGGAGGGAGAGGGTTAAAGAAAGGAGGAGACAGGGGGACCAGAGGGAGAGAGAGTTGCCTCAGATTAAATAGTACCTTTTTTTTCAGCCCTTTGCTGTCAATACAGTATAGAAGTGACCAACACTATATAGGGTATGTGGAGCCAAATCATTATGATAGTTTATACACAGAGAGAGATAGGGAGAGATACGGATAGAGTGTAAGAAAGAGAGAGAGAGAAATCCCTGCACAGGGATTGGAGGTCATTATGCATTTAATCCTAAAAGAGCAGTGCCACACGGAGAGTAATCATACAAGACAAACAGCACCTTGAGGAAGGGGACACATCGGTTCAGGAAACAGGCATTTGTCTGTGTCTGCCCATCAATTTCATTCAACTTTACACTGATTATTAAAGACAACGACAACCCCATTCAGCCCCAGGTAGACCCATGCAGCCCTATACAGTCATGCTCCCCCGAACAGACCCACATAGGCCCATATATTCCCATAGAGCCCCTGGTCCCAGCATAGGTAGGCAGGCACGAAGCGAACAGCTGTTGGGGTGGGGGTTTCATTCTGGAGCAGTTATGAATTACTGCTGACCCCCCTGCCCCCCTACCTTCACCCCCTCCCCTCACACCCATTCCAGAGACACTACCATGCTGAAAGTCATCAGCCCGTAACTGCCCTGCTCTTTAACATGATACCAGAGGTTAGAGAGGAAGAGAGATGGAGGAAGACATAGAGAGAGAGAGAGAGAGAGAGAGAGAGAGAGAGAGAGAGAGAGAGAGCATATGACGGGTTTCCATCCCAGCAAACAAAAAAGAACAACACCAACAGGAGGGAATAAAATCTCCCAGAGAGCACTGGGGCGGTACACACCGCAATGAGCCTGTTACCGAGTAGCACAGATAATAACCATGTTTTATATATGTTGTGTATGTGTGTGTTTGTGTGTGTGTGTGTGTGTGTGTGTGTGCGTGTGCACGTGCATGCGCTTGCTCCGGTTCAGCATGTGTGTGCATTTGACAGGAGGGCGAGAGGCGGTTACCCCAGCACAGATAATAACCGTGTTTTATAATGTTGCATATATATTCAGGCCAAATCCCCTCAGGGGAGATGGAATAACAACGCTAGCCATTCCCTCCTGCTAGTGGGCGGCCATTTTGAAGTCCTCACTCACAGCATGGACCACGTCATTCCCCGGACTTTGTGTAATGGACGCCGTCGCTAAGAATCACTGACATTGCAGTGTCTGAAATTTGAAATGAGTATCTCTCACCCCCACGGTCCAATATAGAGATACGGGGGAGTGTGTTTATGATTAATCCTCTTTGCAATTCCATATGTTGTCATTTCTGATGATTGTCCATATTACAGGAAAATGACACATTAGGGGAAATGGGAGCATATGGCTGGGAAAATAAATCTGCCTCTCTCTCAAACCAACCTAATCCCATAAGCGATATGATAAACTATTGATATGTGGCTGTAGACATGGTTGGCCAGTTGGAATCCCACTAGGCAAAGCGTGTTTGGGGATGATTGTTCTATCAAGGACAAAACCTGACCTTCACTGTTTCAAGTCTCTATTATTGCAACCCTTTCAAGATTGGGTTCTAAGGAAACACGTTCTAAGAATTACATCATCTATTCCATAGTTCAATGAGAGTTTATTCAGAGGTGCTCTGATGACCTCATTTCTGGAAGCCAAACACAGTTAAAATCAAAACTTTTCAATCAGGTTGTCTATGTACACTGACACTGTTGTGCATTAAACCAGTAGAAAGTGTAACAGCCATCCTGTCTAGTCAATCACAAGCAAAGACTAGCAAACAAAAGGTTAGGCAGCACAGATGCCTGGTTTCCTAACGAAGTATAGACTGTGAAAGGTTAGGAAGCCCATATCTCTGATCTCACTCATCTAGTAGGCCCTTCTTCTTCTCAGATCTTGTGAAGTCTAAATGCTACTCACTCTGACTTTGGTCCTTCTATCCCTTACCTCCTCAATAATTCAACAATTGGATGTTTCTGGCCTTTCAAATCTTTGAAATGTACTCAATATCACACAAACATGCCTCGCTTGATATCCCACCACTGTTCTGTGTTGCTTTCTGCCCAGTTACATCCAGTAAGGTTGCAGAATCAAGGGAAGACTACTATCAATGATTATCCATTCCTGCTTTGGAGTGTGTAACCGAAAGACGCTGAGAAAGAACTGTTTCTGTATTAATGTTGAACGTGGTGATTTGTAACATTGACTTTTTCTGATCATATATCAATAAACACTTCACAAACCACAGAGTGCATTTTAACCTCAATGGAACACTGCAGAATGAGGGATGTAAGATGGTGGAAACAGAGAGACAGACTGAGGAGAGCAGATCTAAGATGGTGGAAACAGAGAGACAGTGCAGAGAGACTGAGGAGAGCAGATCTAAGATGGTGGAAACAGACAGACAGTGCAGAGAGACTGAGGAGAGCAGATCTAAGATGGTGGAAATAGACAGACAGACAGAGAGACAGACTGAGGAGAGCAGATCTAAGATGGTGGAAACAGACAGACAGACAGACAGACAGAGAGACAGACTGAGGAGAGCAGATCTAAGATGGTGGAAACAGACAGACAGTGCAGAGAGACTGAGGAGAGCAGATCTAAGATGGTGGAAACAGACAGACAGTGCAGAGAGACAGACTGAGGAGAGCAGCATCTATTCTGCAGTCAGTGGGAGTCGCAGGGGGTCCGTCCAAGACAGTCATATAATATATCATTCATTGTGTCAGGCAGCTGTCTCTGTGCATTTCACTGAAAACCTGCTCTTCCTTGAATAGGAAGCGCTTGCTCAAATACTCACCAACACCATCACATACTGTATCTCTACTCAAGCTGAGGGGTATGATAAAATATAGATGATAAACATACACTCTAACACACAAACTCCCTCGCACGTACACACATGCGTAGATTCCATTTACAGAAGGAAAAACACCTATTAAGCACTCGCGGACCATATGCGCTCACACACACTGTACACCCATATAAAGCTAAAAGGCCGCTCATTTTCACATGGCCACGGTCACACATGGAAACCGATTCCCGATCCTGTGGTGAATATCAGAAATGTCAGTAGGCTAGTAGGTGATCTATGCTTAAAGAACCAGAGAGAGAGCGCTTCCTCGTCAAGTTGTCTGATCTTACCACGGTCTCATCTTTTCACATAACTCTCTGTGGCATCAGAACGTCTCTAGTAATTTCCAATGCTGCTTTGCACCCGGGACCACTCTATGTGACTGTGCACAGGAGTAAAAGTGGAACACTATCCCCGGAAACATTTGACCTCTACATTTACTAATGAAAACTGGGAGCAATCACTGACCCTCTGAATACAGACAAAAATGATGCCTCGTCTGTGAAGCTAATCACTGGCTGCGGCTCGGTGTAATGGGGGACGGGTGTGAGTTTGTGTGTCTGTCTGATTACCGCCGGCGAATGAAATGGTTTGGAATGATCCCGGGGAATACAGTCACACTCCAAGGAGACGGATTGGCATCAGCTTGAGTAGCACACTGCACGTTCACCATTTGCAATTCAAAACAGGGACAGACAGGTGAAAAGACAGGGACGGACGGAGAGAGAAGGGGGGAGACTGAAAAAGAGTGCGGACGAGGCGAGGAGAGGTAGAGAGGGATGCAGGGGTGTGGTTTGAGGGCGTGGGGACAGCGAGGACAGATGCCAACTCCCTGTCGAAATTAGACGTCTGTTCACAGCTCCGAAATGTTGCAAACGGCCTAATCTGCTAGTAGGGGCATCATTGAGTGCTACCACGGGGTTGTCAGAATGGCTTTGAGTGTGCACTCCGCCCCGGGGGGGGGGGGGGGTTCACCGGTTCACTCCCTTTGGTTAGCCCACGGAGGAAAGGGCATTAGCTATTTGTTTAAAATCTTTACTAAGCTTCAGCTCTTAACCTCTCAGAAGAAAACACCCAAACCTAACCACTGTTCAATGCATAAACTTAACCTGAGAGGTTGTTGAATAGTTAGAGGTTGTTGCACATTTTGACTGACAACATTCAGTTTAGTGTTTGCTCACTTTTGCATAGCTGAGCTTGTAATGCCTCTGCTAAAGCATCCAAAAGCTTTTGATTACATACATTGACACCCACAGACAACATGTTCGTTAAGACACGGAGGCTGTCTGGGTGTTTGACTTGGGGATGACTTGCGTTTTATCAGAGGGGCCACAGACATGGGTTCTGGAAGAATGAATAAGAGAAAGCAGAGAGGGAAAAGCGAGGAAGAAAGAGAGACAGCATGAAGGGCCCTTGCTGAGTGGGAGACAGTCTGCTCAGAAGCAAAGGTCAGGCAGAGCGTCTTCAGATTAACTGAGTCGGTGGAAATCTCATTTCCAGACAGCAAATCAGATCAGTGTTTAAAACTTAGCCAGAGTTCAGAGAGAACAGGGAGGAGAGGAACTCGTAGAGATGAGGATTTGAATGAGAAAATCCCATTTGGCTCCCTTAAACACACACACACACACTCTCACACACACTCTCACACACACTCACACACTCAAATGGGTCTGGGCACCAGGAACAATGGGAGATCAAGCAATAATCACCTTATCAATCATAGAGGCCATCACGTATGCCCAATGAAAAGACAGAGCAATATCTGAAAAGAATGAATAAAGATCTCCACTCCCCCTGTTGCCCTTTCTGTTAATGCAATAAAGCTCCTGCTGAATCCAAGATTGACAGTTGATCAGCTTCTCTCTCTGTGAAAACGTGAACCGGGGTCAGGGCAACTCAGAAATGATCCCATGCGACCACGTTCACTTCCGAATACCCTCCTTGACGGACATCCACAAATGTCCCGTTGAAGCGGAAGGAAGCGTGAAGCGATGTTCAGAAGGTTCCAGATAAAAAAGAAGAAAAAAAGGGCTGAGTGTGAGGGAAGGAAGGATGAGTTCCATCCCTCTACTGTGGTGTTAGTGTTATCACTGTGACAGCTCTGCTGCCTCACTCCCTGTTCATATCAGCACTATTCTGTCCACAGAGCTGCAACCTCACACCTCTCAGTGTCTTTGGGCTTTTGCTGTTTGTGTGCTCTGAATGCATGTGTGTGTGTGTGTGTGTGTGTGTGTGTTCATCCTATCTCTATCTAACTCTCTCTCTGTCTTTCTGTCTTTGGATGAATATGTCTGTGTTTCGGTGAGCCTTTTTTTGGTGGGTGGGGGCGAGGTTCTGTACTTCTTTGTGTTTCAGTGAGTGTGTTTTCCTGTGTGTGGGGTGGGGGGGTGGGGGGGTGTTTTTCTGTGTGTGTGTGTGTGTGTGTGTGTGTGTGTGGGTCCAGGTAGGGTCACCTTGTACTCCTGCAGTTTGGACCCCCTGCCAGGATAACAATCCTCTGAAGCTAAGCTGGGTTTAGGGACGCCTCTTTACCCACCCAAAACCGGAGAAGAGCTGAGTGATGTATGTGTGTGTGTTTATTTCCACCCAGCCAAGAAAAAAACAAAAAAGCATAGAAGAACTCATCGAAATCAGCATTATAATATCTTAAAAGCTGAGTCTGCATCACAATGGATATACACATGTCATAAATTATGTAGGGGCTGTGTTTGTGTTAAATCTTTCATGTAATCCTCTGTTTAAACTGGTCCCAAGAAGCCTTGTCTTAACTCATATCACCCTATTTAAAATATAGCCCAGAGTTAATAACTTCTAACTTAAATACCTCCGAATGAATTGTGCAGGAGAGGCTTTTTCTGTCGGTTTTATTTCATAGAGAACTAATAAGAAGAGAACATTTTCTAGCCCCGTCCAATATTACATGTCTAATCTTGCCACCTACTGAAACAAAGCAAAAAATACAATGCTACAGTTTCACTTAACATTATTGATTTCAACTATCTCTCCAAGGCTATTTGAAAAGAACATTCACTGTTGCTATAGAGTCAATCCCCCTAAAACAGTTTTATATTTCCAGTGCACTCGTTTGATTGAGACGATGCACGAGGTCAACTTTTAACCAAAGGCTTTAGATGCATATTGAATCACACACACGCACATTCATTTTCTCTTGCCTCTTTCATTTTCTAGACGCTAAATATATTTATGTGCTTTTTGGCATGAAATAATCTCCCTAACACAGAAACGCCTGGCGTTAAAAATCAATGCTAGAATGAGGACGCAGGCCTGGGTTTCTAGGTCATATAAGAATATTTCTTTAAAGATATTGATTTGTGTTGTGTGTGACCTGCCTCTCACTGTTCTATGTAATTAACACAGAGGGAAATAGACTAGGAGGGCCAATATGGGCTCTGTGGCCAATTTGACCATGTATGTATGTGTGTGTTTGTGTGTGTGTGAGTGTGTGTGTGTGTGTGTGTTTGTGTGTGTGTCTCTGAGAGTGTGGGTTTGATAGTGTGCGCCCGTGTGTCTGACTGTCTTTTAGTGCCTCGCTAGATGAGAAGGAGCTGTGATAAAGAGGGGGCGGGTTGGGCCCTAAGGAAGATTTATACACCGACACGGGAGTGTGTGTGTGTGTGTGTGTGTGTGTGTGCGCATTTGTACACCGAAGGAGTGAATTAATTTTATGATATTAAACTTAACCTCTCACCCAGACTCTGTCTTACTACCCATAAGCCTCTGCTTCTGCGCCCTTCACTGGAAAGGCCAGCGCAGACAAAGGATTCAGGTTGACTGAGAGAAACCCAGACTGTGTGTGTGTGTGTGTTGGTGTGGAACTGCTATCTCTTCCATAAATGATTTCTCTATTATTATTCCACACACAGGCCACTCACCGTCAGGGAGAAAGTGTGCATGCGTGTGTGTGTGTGTGTGTGTATGCGTGTGTGTGTGTGTGTGTGTGCGCGCGTGTGTGCGGTGTCATGTATGAGCCTGATGCGAGAGTGAGGGAAGCGATAAGCCAGAGATGAACAGTGAAATGCCAACCATCCAAAATCACCCAAGGTTGATCTTCAGAGCTGTCTATGTATATGTTTGTAACCTCAGAAAATAACACTGAATCGTCCTGGTTCACTCCCTGTTATGGGAGTTATCTGCATGTTCTAAAGTGCTTGAGTCCTCATCATCTGTTGTGTAGCGTTTAATTCGAGCCTCTCACGGCCCCACTCATGCTAGTCTTTTGTTCTCCGTCTGTGAAAGATGTCCTCACGGTTTTGCAGTGGAACCTGAAATATTATGGAAAAACTTTTGCTTATGTCTTCTGGGAAGGATTTTTTTTGGGGTGAGGGCCAGATAGGTAATTACTCCAAATTTGGGGGACCCAGTAGTGTGTGTCTGTGTCCTCCGTCCTTTAGCCCTGGTGTTTTTGTGTACTCCGTCACTGACCCCTGGTGTGTGTCCTCCGTCCTTTAGCCCTGGTGTCAGGCTGCCCCCTCTCCTCCCGTCCGATGTGTTTGAAGTGACTATTAGTGAGAATCAAAGCCTTCCTCCATCCCTGTCCACGTAACCTTTTAGAATATTCACCAACGATCCCCATCCCTTTTGTGGTCTAAAAAAAAAAATCTAAATCATCAGGCCCTTCATGTGCAATCACTCCTCTTGTGTCACGGCCTCCACCACCGATCGCTTTAAAAATGCATAGGCCCCATGGCTGGTTCTGGGGTGCGTTCAAGAGCTCCTTTCCTCAGTGTTCCTCGCTGTTCATTGATAACATCTGGCCAGGTAGGGGGTTTCATTATTAAACGCCCCTGGACAGTGAAAACCCTCAATGTTTTCTATAATTAAGTTTAACTTCAGAACTTCAAACTGTTGCCGTGTTTTTGCCCTTTCTCCTCTTTGCGGACGCGGTCCCTCCCTCTCTCCCTACCACTCGCTCCAGTGTTAATTTGACGGTGCGTTTCATGATGCTCCGTAGGTGTCTGTTTTACAGTAAAAGGTCAGCCTCATTTGTCTGCGGACACAAAGACCCATGGAGGGTCTGACCGACAGACAGTCTGAGGAAGGGATGGAGACACGGACGAAGGGCTAGCCATCCTTACAGCCTGGAGGTGGAGACAGGATGGTCTCAAAGACAATGACAAGGGAAGAGAATTACAGGCAGACAGAGAGAGAGGAGAGAGATTGAGCAACAAATATACAGTTTCAACATACAGTTCATATCATTTAATTGTGAAATTGTCACTTGGGGCAGATATAACCTCTGTTTTGCTTTTAGGGCTGGTCAACAACTTTTGTTCACAGGGTTAAATGTGTAGTTTAACAGTATTCCGTTGCCAATCTACACTTTATAATATCACATGCTCAGGAGTGCCCCAGTGACCTCTTTGGTTGGGGCCCTCGTGGAGGGCCCTGAGGGATGCACCCTGCAAGCTCTCTTGTTAATCCGGCTCTGGAATGAAAGAGAAAGGAAGAGAAAGAAAGACGGAAGAACTGTAGGCGATCTTGCCAAGGAGAGTAGACAGATAACTAATCACACCATTGCCTCTCTCTCTCCCTTCTCTCTCCTCCCCTGTCCTCCTCTCATCCAAAGGTGATTGAGGAGAGCACAGTGGGTTGAGCTTGTGAAGTCCTCCAGATTAAAAACCCCTCAAACAAATGAGTCCTAAAAATACTGCCCTGCGGAGTGTACTGTAGATCCAGAGTCAGGACACTGACAGCACCTGAAGAGAAGCAGAAAAAAGTGAGAGAAAGAAAAGAGAAGGCAAGGCTATGCTTTAAAAAGTGAGAGAAAGATTTCCGGTTCTCCCACACACCTGTTCCCTCTTTCTTTCAGATTAGAAAAGCAACAGCCGTGCTTGTTCTCTCCCAGATTGCTTCCTTTTTCTCCACACTGAATCGGATACAGAACATTTATCGAAAGACACCCCCCACCCCCCCGACACACACACACACACACACACACACACACACACACACACACACACACCCCATACAGTGTTTAGGTTCTCACAAAGCTCCAGACTCTGCCTTAAAAGCTGCCCCATTGTTTAAGATTCACACGCTGCGGTGGAGCTGATAAACGAGCAGATATTAAGGAAAAGTTTGATTTTTATAGATGTCACCTGACCTCCGCACGGACGACCTCCATTCTCCCAAATGGCCCAGGTCTCGCTTTTAATGGAGTCTCTGTCCGCCATATATCAGCTTCTCTGTCCCTATAAACCATACAGAGCCTGGCCTCGCAAACCACCTCCACTTTATCAGGACACTTAGAACATTTCACAGGCAACAAAACAGATGTATTAACGGGAAAGGATTTTAATATGGCTATGGATGGAAAAAAGAAGGGAATACATTTGATGTGTATTTTCTTTTTGTATGTCCCTCTGGTGTTTTTATCTTGTGACTCTCTTCTTTTCTCTCTCTGCCTCCCTCTGCCTGTCTCTGTTTCACTCTGCCTCCCTCTGCCTCTTTCTGTCTCCCTCTGCCTCCCTCTGTCTCCCTCTGCCTCCCTCTGTCTCCCTCTGCCTCCCTCTGCCTCTCTCTGCCTCTCTCTGCCTCCATCTGCCTCCCTCTGTCTCCCTCTGCCTCCCTCTGCCTCCCTCTGCCTCTCTCTTCATTCTCTCCCCCTCTTTTCTGCTGCAGGTGTCTGGGTGTTGTCAGTCTTAACGGTTTTATGAGCAGCCTGGGTGACACTGTCTAAAGTTTGGAATAGAGGCTATTGAAGTCACAACGACCCAGAAGAACAGCACTCTATCACCATTTTGTTCATGTTCCCAGAGGCTGAGTAATGAAACAAAGATCAACCAGAGGCCCACAACTCTGGATTTAACCACCGGGAATCTCACATTTGACCACATACCTACCACTCCACACATGGCATATTGTCTGTTGTACAGAATGCCACTGGACACAGTTATTTGTCTAAACCATTTAATGTGCTACTTGGCTTGGCCCAAATAACTCTGTTTTAATGTCATATGACCACAGCACAGGTTCCAATCCAAGTGTCAACGCCATTTAGTTATCTCCAGACCTTTCCATTTGTTGGTTGACATTAAAATAGATGCATGGAGTTATGCTATACTCAGACAAGGTTCAATGCATGCCGGGTTGTTTCTCCAGTCGTGTGGTAGAGATGAGAAATGGAAGAATCATGACATCTGAGAGAAACATTAAAAGGCAAAGTTCAGTAATTGGAAACGACAAGAGACACACAAAGCATCCATCACACATGACCTTTCCTTCTCTCTTTCTCTTTGTTTGTTTTCTCCATCCCTCCATCTCACCATCCTGAGGAGGCTCCCGTCTGATCTCAATGCTCTCCTCTCTTCATCCTTTCTTCCAAAGAGAGAGAAGTGCTTTCTAAAAAAAGCTCAGTGCAATTCTGGATTTGGTAGTCAGAGTAAAGCTGACATACATTAATCAAAAACGTTAATTTGTAGATCTGCTTCATTCACACACACACACACACACACACACATACACAAATACACAAACACTTACATATTTTATGTTCTTATGTTCTGCTGGAACTGAGGTAAACAGGATGGTCGGGTTCAGGGGGAGTTAACTTGTTAAAGGTGTCCTCTTCCACATAGGTGATATATGTTCTCTTTCACTGCAGCATTTTTTATTAGCGTTTTGCTCTCTGACTTTCTTTCTTTCTTTCCACTTTCTCCCTTTCTGTGTGATTAAATGGCTTTCCTAGTCTCTCTGACCAGGAGAACATGCTTTAGACACACACACACACAAACACACATATATATACACACACATTCACATCTGGAGTTGTGTTTAATTTCACGTCAAACCCAGGACAGGAAGCACCTGCCCAGATGAAACTGTGCAAGAGAGAGAATGAGAAAAGAGAGAGAGAAAGAGAGAGAAAAAAGAAAAACATTAATTCATCTGTTGTGGAAACGCGTGTCACAGTTGTCACATTAAAAGTAATATCAACAAACAGAGCGAAATCCAAATTGCTTTGGAAAAGCCCAGTCGTTTGAAATTAGCACAAATTTCATCTCTCTAAATGTTATCGCGTCTGTCTGATTTTACGCTGAATAAGACCCATTCTTCTCTTGGCTCTGGGGCTGCTAAAGGCTCTGCTGTTCCAGCCATGAAAAACGTCCACATATGGAGATTATTCTGACTTCACATTAACAGATTAAAAGATGCACGTCTGGTCTCAGTCACACACCTGTTTGGGGAAAAGCTGACGGTCTTGTTCTGGGTGAAAGAAGGCCTCAGCCTCAAACTAGAAACCAGGCTAGGTTACTATCGATTCTAAAAAAGTTTAACTCGTTTTTAATGGTTCCTCAAATAACCATTTGGGGAACACTTTGGGGTAGATTATTGAGCGGGTTATTTGAGTAAAAAGCATAAAACGCTCTTTTAAATTCCCTTTTACATTGTTCTTTGAATAATTTAGGCAGGAAATGTACCTGGAATTTAGATTTCAACTGATAGCATTTAAGCAACGTTACATGCCTATGAATCCGTTTCTATACACCGTCACGAGTAAGAAGCACTTTCAAGTTTTCTTTCTCATCCAAGTCCGGAGTCTGCACAGAATTGCGCGCAACAGCCATTCAGAGCCATAGTAGGCCAACATGCAAATAAGCCTTTGCCCACATGGGCCATCTCATTCACTTTGTACTGAACTGTTGAGTGTTTCCAGGCATTGGTAACAGCACCTCAGATCATTAGAAAGTATTTGCAAAAGCCAAAGTATATTATGGCGATCATTTTGTGTGTCAATTTAATGTCATTACCTCCGCTGAACAGAGCTCTGTCTGTGTTGACAATATGACTTCCTGTTCTGTCATTGCATTGAAGGGAACCGCAAATCACAACTGCCTTCGGTTCTGTTAAGACAATTGTACAAGGAAATTCAAAAAACCCCTGTGTGCCGGGAAACAGGTGTAAAATGTGCATGGAAGCAGGGAGACTTTGCTACAAGATGTATGCTTTTCCCTGTGGCTCTCACTGGATTTGTGAGATCAGATTTCATCACTCCCCTGTCTTGTTTACAAAACCCACTGTAATACAGTTGAGGGTTAACTGCCAGTTAAAGGTTAACTGTCCATCTTGAGGACACAGTGGTACTCCATCTTGGAGCCTTGGAGTTGCCGGTGACCTGCTGGACTGCAACGCAAATCTGGCAGCATTGGCACTGCAGCGTCGGCACTGCAGCATTGGCATTGCAGTGTTGGCACTGCAAGCTGGCAACACAGCTGGGCGTGCATGTGTAAAGTATATTCCCCGTGTCAACAAAGTTTCGTAGCGAACTGATGTACGATAGTGACCCAATGCACACATGAACAACATGTTTAAATTGTTTTTGTTGTTGTTATTATTGTTATAATTAAAAGTCCCAGACTCAATTTTAAATCGTACATTAAACATTTTTTTTTATCCATACAGAGTTGGCTTTGCACCATAAGCTGTGAATATATGATTGTTTCACATATATATTTATTATTATTGTCTGTTTGTATAATATCTGCAACGTAGTTGAATCACTGTCAGCTCCACTTTAAAATACCTCCAGTGTTCCTTGGCCCAGGACCTCCGCCTGCGTGCATTAGGCTCAACAAAGCCATTGGTTGTCATGAGAAATCGCCAGTAAGTGAAACACAGAAGAGTTGTACTAATACTGCTGTTTTTCTCCCCTGTCCCCTGTCTAGCTCTGACCTGGGCGTCCATGTTTTTCAGCCCTAATCCTTTTGACGAGGGGGTAATTTGGGGAGTTCCCCAGCAAGGCCTATACTGCGTGGCTCTGTTCCCTTCCATTGGTGTACAGCTTTCTCTTGTCCATCATATTTCCAATTCCTCATCAGCACAATATTCAATCATGATTATAGAATTATAATACTATAACAACAACCAGAGTCTCTAGGCAATTCCCATTTAGGGTGGGTTAGGGTTCTTACGGTGTTGACCCTGTGTTGACCCGGTGTTGACCCTGCCTGTGGTGAGAATAGTGAATGAATCTTTGGGACTGAGGGAGCAGGAAGTGGCCAGATGACCGCTGAGGTAAACTGTCCCGCCACAGCGTCACGACATCTATTTCAGCGGTTTTGTCGTAGTGTTTCTTTGGGGTCTGTTGCAACGGTGGACGATAGCTGGGGGAGGGAGAGACAAAAAAAAGGGAGGGGGACAAATAAATAAAAGGAGAGAGAGAGAGAGAGCGAGAGAGAGAGAGAGAGATAGAGAGAGAGACAGCAAATCCCTTCTCGGCGTCATCTGCCTCTATCTCTGGACTGTCCCGTGTTATTTCAGGAACTACAGTAGCAGTAGGTTATTGGTAAGGACACCCCCAGGACACAGCCACAGAAAGATGTTTGGACTGGGTGGGTGCTGATGGCTGACAGGAGTGTGGAGGAGGGGGAGGTGCTGGCAGTGGGCAGAACAAATATCTCCGTAACCCTCCACCATACTGCGCTCGTATCACGGGCACAGCGTACCTGTACTGGCAGCATGACTCACAAAGGAAGTAAATTGGTAGCGCAAATACAATAGTCGACAGTTTAAAGCCAAAACAAACTCTCAGATTTTTGTCGGAGGGTGTTGAGGCTACAAACAGGGGGGTTCACAAGCTATTTAGCACCCGCACCTCAAATTCTCACGGCTATGCCCTAGGAAGTCCAGCAAACCAAGCAATTTTGTTAAGCAAACTCACATTTTTTTTCAATGCTGCGTAATTCCTATTGGATTCCAGCCAGGGTGAGGAAATCTGAGAATTGCAACTTTTAATCACCCACCACAACCTGCTTTGAGAATGACAGCCAGACAAGGGAAGATTATTGATTGTTGAGTCCACCTATGTCCTAAAAGCTGGAATATCCATCACAGTAACAAGTGCAAAAAGCTCAAACGAAAACACGGTGGGATTCAAACTCTTTCAGCAGGGTCCTAATTTCCCCCCAGAATTTTCAGTGATCCAGTTGTTTTGGACAGACATTAACCTCCCCCCCACCATGCCACCACAAGTCTAACAACATGATTTAAAATCTGTCCTATTTTGAATAAAAAGAAATGTTTTACATCAGAAGCTTGTTTTCAGCTTGCTTTGAGTGAGTTTGTCTATTAAACTTAAGGCTGTAAGGTAACATGCAAAATAATGATCTGGTCATATACGTAGCACTTAACAAAATAATGATCTGGTCATATACGAAGCACTAAACAAAATAATTATCTGGTCATATACATAGCACTAAACAAACGTAGAGGTGTGCATTCCAAGTCAAACACGGATTTGGGAGTTGCACAACAATTTTCTTAAATCCAGCTAACTTTAATCAAAGTTCGTTGAATAAGCAAACACCCCAGACATTAGCTTGGATCTTTTGTCCAACTGAAGTCCACAGAACCGACAGAAGAACACTAATTACGTTATGTTTATGTTGCCTTTATTATGCTGCTAGCTGAGAGTATTATTGCTATAAAGGAAAACAAATTATTCTCTGCCAAAGCATTTGTCATGACCTAGTAAATGTTCATTACCAAGCAGTACTTGACAGTGAATAGGAGCCTCTTTGTCTCTCTTCCATTGTTAACTTGGCAGCATGAATAAGCATGACTGAATAGTTAACATGACATTGTTAATGAGTGCATTCAGTTCCTGCTGTCTCATTTGTCGAGATCTAAACCCTCTCCTCTAAACTGCCTGACAACAACAAGCTCCTCTCTGATCAATAGAGCCTCTGGTGAGTTTTACTCAACCCAGTGTCGCAGGCACTCTTTGTTACTGTAAATATACAGTACATGACAGAAAAAGACACGGCAGTGAAGATAAAGACTGAATGACCTGTATTAAAAATACCTTCTCTGTGGTTTAAACACACCCCCACACACACACGCACGCACACACACAAGACATATAGGGAAAATACTTGAAATGTCGGTCCGTAAGTATGCATTCAAAACACACAAAGTGGATTGGACTATGACTTTCGCCCCTGGAATTGACAATGGTAAATGTTCTGAACTTGAACTGTGTCGTACCCACTACAATGAGCCTCATTTTCCACATGAATATTCCCAAAATTGTTTACCAAACCTCTGGCTTACCTATTTCTGAGAAAACATTTCTGTCTCTAAAAGAAAAGTCCATAATTTGGAGCATCTTACCCGTCAGTAGAGGTTATATAAAGCTCCAGAAGTAGTTGTTCCAAGTTTTCCTGATTTCACTGAAATGACTACGTATCTCTCTAAATGGGTACTGTTGTCTGAGATCAGGACGTAATCTCTTGTGGCAAATATGCAGATATAAATGTTTATTTTACCGTAGTTCGCTCAATGTTTAACTCCAGCTGCTGGTATTAGGTCTGAACTACGGTCAAATAACCAACTTACCAACTCGTAAGGCATCACATATTATTTCCTGTCTTCTGCGACAGTAAACGTTTCTGAGAATTAGGTTAACCTGGTATGTAATTTTTCGGGAATAAGGGATATACCGTTCATTGAGTGTAATGGTTATTGTTTTACCATACTGAAAATACTATACTGTATACACTGCAGGTGTACAACAATATTATGTTCAATCATTGCTTAAACCAAAGACAGAAAGAACCTGTGGGCTACAAAGTGGGCAGAGAGTGGGCAGGGAGGTTGAAAATGACCCTGGGTTGGTTAGACTTAGCCAGACCCAAGACAGACGCCATCTTGTTCTCCTTCAAGGTCAATCGTCAGAGGCAGTCTGCATGTCACCTCTCCTTTGTCTACTCAGATAAAACTGCCGCATTCATTGTATGTCAGATAAACCTCAAAAAGAGAGACGAGAGAGGGAGACAGAGAGAATAAAAAAAACAACGCTATCACCCCAGCCAACTCCTGCCAGTTTTATCTGTCCGTGACAAATTCTAGTGCTTACTCTCTCCTCCTCGGCTCCTTTCCCTCTATCCTGTACCCTCTTTTCTCTCCCCTCCATATTTTCTCCTCACCTTATCTCATGTCTGGGCGCTGCATCGGTTGCCATTTTAGAATAATGTCCCCCCTGTCTATAATGACATTGCCTTTGTGCCTGAGATTACCTCTGGATTTTTTCCCCCTCTCCCCCAAGACACACACAAAGACACACACACACACACACACACACACACACACACAGTAGCCCTGCACGTCAGAGGAAATATATGAAAATAAACATAGCTCAGTGAGACCTCCACAGATTCCGCCTCAGTCTGTCTGATGTCCGCCCAACAGCAGTCAGTCAAAGGACAACAAATCTCCCGAGCTGTTCGTGATCCACCTGAATGCTAAACTGTGTATTGCTTTCACCCGCCCATTTGCCTGTTTTGAATTTGGCAGTTGCTTCCGTGTCTCTCACTGTGTTTTTGTATAATCATCTACATTTAATCTAAATAATCTCCCTCACTCACATTCATCCCTGAAAAACATCAAAACTGTCTGTTCATAATCTGAGAATTTTCAGCATTTCTGCCATTATGCAGATGTTGTGCGGTGGTTCTGTGTGACAGGTTCTTCTCAAGTCCTGCCAGGACAACTTAATCATATGATAATCAGAGAGTGATCACCGACGAGGCCTGGCCATAATGAGGACATTATCCTGTCTGCTGAATTGGACCCCCAGTGGGTGACAGATCAGTGGGCCCACGCCATGAAAGGTGGTCCCTTTGACACTCAAAGACACCAGACAGAGAAAGAGAGAAAATACGAGAGCATCTCTAGAGGTTTCCAGTGAACAACCATGGCTAGACAGTTTACTCTAATGTAAACCTGCGAACTTACCCAGTCTCGACCACTACCTTTGAAGGTAGCACACAATGCTATATTTATATTGTTGCCCGCTCCAAGCAGGGCAGTGAAAAAATAATTTCCTTCCTAAAGCAAAAATAAAGTGCACTGTTTTGGACATTTTAGTTATATTTGAGTTGTTCTTCTCTTAAGGATAAGCCTTCAAATGCAGTTTCTAAACCGTCTATGTAGCTTTAGGAAGCTCTCAGAGACATCCAAGTCAGACTGCCTCAGCATTCAGGCAAGATAACGGGGACTCCTGTGATTCAAGGCAGTGGTTCTCAAACCTCTCCTGGGGAACCCCAGCTATTCCCTGTGTAACATGCACCCCAAAGCTAGCATACCTGAATCATCTTGTCTATTAATTATGAATCCCATGACAACTTAATTCAGCTGAACACAATGAGAGAGATGTCTGGGGGTCACCAGGAGATTTTTGAGAACCCCTGAGCATTAAGGTAATTTTTAAAGGCAATTTGCGTTGCCATGTCCTAGGTTATAATTGTAAACATTTGCAGAGGATAAAACAAAAGATTTGTTTATATTTGTTTTTAGGTAGTTAGCTATTTGGGTAACTTGTAATTTAATCTAGACTCTGGATAAGCTAACTTGATAGCTAGCAGTGATTAGGTAGCTAGAAATGTTAAACAGTGGTGTGTGGGATAACCTACATTATTTGTTTATCTTGCTTCCTAGCTCTGAATAACATCAATCTGTGGTAATGTGCCTGTATGATGACGTAATCCTGAACTTATTTACAAAACATAATTTTAGGTAAGATGACTGACAACACATTGTCATACACAACAATGACCTGGGGGATATTTACAGGGGGGAAGAGGAGGCGTGGAGGAGCCAACTGGAATCTGGAGATGGTTACAGGATCCATAATGGGCTTTTGAGGGCGAGATAGGAAATAGTACCCAGAACAACGGGGTTAAAAGCCCTGCTTTTAGGCCAGTGGATTTTTCGTGAACAGAAATCTAAGTATCAACATAGAACACTGTTTTTTAGGCCGTGTGTTGATTCTGAGGGGCTGGACTGTGGTTCGAGAGGTGTTGGGTCAGACTATAACACATCTCACATAGCTCTGAGTCCTAGGAAGGCACCTGGGACGACGAGGAGCTGTGGATCAGAGTATCTGTGAGTGTACAAGCCGACATCACTGTGCTGGGAAAAGGTCCGTCCTGGGAAGCATTCAGCCGATACGATCCTACTCTAGCAACAGTGGAAAACACAGATATTCCATACTCCTGGACATCACAGTGGACATCACAGAAATCAAGACAATGGACATCACAGAAATCAACACAATGGACATCACAGAAATCAACACAATGGACATCACAGAAATCAACATTGGCTGGTAACTGGACCGTGCATTCCTTCCCTCTTTCAACTCACATAGTTATGTTTTACAGATGTCCGTTCTTAATCCTCTCTCCTCTCTTCTGCTATTAAACTTGGTCCCCTGTTTGAATGTGACTGTAAAGCCACTCCATTCCCATTAATTGACTGAGCTGTGATCATAAATATTACGCTACGTACTGCTGGTTTGAATCACTGAGAAATGGATCCCCCCTGATGCCTTACAAAGCTATTTGGTCTCAATTTGTAATAAAAACGACCAGAAGAAGAGGAAAGCCAG
>JACXGI010003668.1:0-14301 GCA_016801175.1 Esox masquinongy
GAGGCGGAGGGGCGCTGGGTTTGATGTAACCTCACTCTGACACAGCTGGAACGACAAAGCCAAGACAGAGAAGTAGAGAGGAGAAAGAGGTTAGAAGGGAGAGAAGAAAAAGGAGTGCTGGGTTTTGGAGTAACCTCGCCATAAACCTCAGTGGGAGGTTTGTGAGTGAAGCCGTGGGTCACAGCGGATAGCTCTGGTTTGGTATTTTGTGGTTATGAGACATACGGATGCAATTACAGAACATTCTGTACAGAAGTACAAGTCAAAACATGACACACACACACACACACATACATACATACATACATGTATATCCTCATACTAGCAAGAAACATGCATGCAGCACGCAGCACGCACACGCACACACACACGCACACACACACACCCACACACACACCCACACACACACCCACACACACACACTTCACCTCCTGAAGGGGCAGGGTAGCTGCTTGAGTTGGAGGCTTTCATGAGTTTCTTATTCCATCTGACCCTAATCTTCCACATCCCTCCTAATCAGCAGTCCCTCCCATACCCTGCTTCAGCCACAAGCTCCAACCAACAGCTTGGCCCTGCCAGCCTGCTGACACAGATCCCAGTGCTCAGCTGATGTCTCACGCATGCACGCACACACGCACACACACACAACAGAGCTGATACTGACAAGACCCACAGGTGACGAAACATCAGTGACCAAATGTCCTAAAATGGGACTTTATGCCACACAAGCCGAGTGGTGATGAGGTACCACAGGATGAGGGATTACAGTACCACCGGTGGTGATGAGGTACCTCAGGATGAGGGATTACAGTACCACCGGTGGTGATGAGGTTCCTCAGGATGAGGGATTACAGTACCACCGGTGGTGATGAGGTACCTCAGGATGAGGGATTACAGTACCACCGGTGGTGATGAGGTACATCAGGATGAGGGATTACAGTACCACCAGTTGGGTTGCTGCCTCTAACACTTAAGATAATAAGATTAAAACTTCAACAACAGAACGTCATAGAGTCAAAGAAGGCCCATTGTTCGGAGGACCTGCCAGTATCCAACACAGGTGGCAGATAGGTTAGAGGCAAGAGTGTTGCCTCAGTTACCGACAGATTGCTGGTTCAAATCCCGAGCCATTAAGGTGAAATATATGTAGTTGTGCCCTTGAGCAGTGTAGTTGCTCCTATACGTTGCTCTGGATAAGACTGTCTGCTATCATGAGAACTCAAATGTCCGGGGCCCTTAGTGATATAATTTCTCTATGACCATAGGGCAGCACCGCACCACGATGACCTTTCACCAGTAGTCACATGTTCTGGCCCCGCTTCGCTCCTGTGACCCCGGCCACTGGGTTTGTGTGTCAACACGTACGCGTGTGTTCCAGCCAGAAAACAGCTTCAGGGCCGTTCCTTCCAAATGCAGTACAGATGGTGGGAGACATATAACACTCAGCAACGCATTTTCTTAAAGCGGTAGTACAAACCGATGTCACGTGTGAATCCATGTGCTCAATACGTACAAAGATTGTCTTGAGACAGAGACTGTGTCTGTGTTTCGCGGGGGGGGGGGGGGGGGCAACAACATCACAGTAATAAAACTAATCTGAAAGGCCATGACTAATTTTAACTTCTGCCTGCTGAATGTGCACGGATGAATGAGCATGCTTGAACGTGTTCCAGAAGTTGTGTGCACGTGAGCGTCTGTGGCTAATATCTAGCTCTGTAGGAAAAACTGCCACAATTGATACAAAACAGATTTATAAGCTCCACTAATCCCAGATGGGAACAGAGAAACAGATACAAGACCTCAAGTCCTTGTTACACAAACACAGCTAATACGAAAACAAGTGCCAACAAAACCAAACAGTCAGCCAAAAAAGTTGACAGAAAAAAAAAGGTTTGACGTGGTTACACCCTCGCTTACGCCGCGATAAGCGGAAGACATGCACGAGTTTGACACAATGCTGTCCTGTTTCGCGACGTCGGACTGCTTATCCAGTGAGTGAGGCATCATGTGATTTTGTCACATTGTGAAAGCATGAGTCATATCTCTGTCGCTTTACACTGACTCAGCAACATGGGACTACTATGCTATCAAGCCAATGGAAGGCCCCCATCCAACCACTGCTTGGGGAGGACCCCGTCCATCTGATGCCTTTGATAGGGTGGCGTAAAAGCCCCAGTGGAGAGGACGAGGGGGACGGGGGGGGGGGCAGTGTGTGAGGGACAGGGGAAGGAGGGAAAGGAAGTTTGCCTAGCAGCCGGGGAATGCGTGCTCAGCACAAAAGTGAACTTTACCCTGGTCTGAGGAAGCACTGAGTCTGCACCTTCTCTCATTTATCTAGACACAAGTGGAGGAGCAGAGAGCAACAGACATGGAGGGGGGGGGGTCAAACAGGAAGAGGGGGGAGCGGTTGTGTGCTGGCGAAGAAATCCTATAAGTCACCCAGCCAGTCACAGATTGTTCCCGGTGTCCCGGAATATCCCCCATTTATCCTGCCTACACATCCTTCTCTGTCCCTGTGAGAAATAAGGCCGATCTCAGCGCTCATTTTACTAAACGGCCAGGTCTATATTAGGGCTGTCACGATACAAGATTTTCACAACACCATTATCGTGGCCAAAAGAATTCATGATAACGATATTATCATGATACCTATAGAACATGTGAAGAAAAAAAAATAATGCTCTCAGTCAAATTCATCTTCAGCTTTGTTTGTGTTTTGATTCTTTTTGACAAATGAATTACACTCCAAATACGAGTGTGGGGAGGTGGAGACGGAGTCGGTTACTAACTGTACAAATAAAAAAATAAAAGCATATAAAAAGAACAATTACACTTAATGGGTAGTGAAAAGACAACCAGATGAACAGATGAACAAAAGACCCACAAGGTTAAAAAATATAACTAATTTTCGCCTAGTGAATAGGCTATGAATACGGCGCGTCTTTGCATTAATTCAAACGCCAGTGTATAGGTCCAGACTCATAGTTTAAGCACATGCATTAGTTGTCTATAGGTGACATGAGTAAGGTATAGAACAGAGAGGAGTTTTTGGAAAAATACAACATCCTCTTCAAGTGAATAGGCTACAAAAACGGCACGTCTTTGTAGGTTTCAACCCAGGGGTTCTAGTGGGGCTAATAAGTTGATTTCAATGCCAGTGCATAGGTCGTAGTTTAAGCACATGTATCATTTGTCTATATGTGACATGAATAATCTATCGAAAAACCACAAGGAGTTTTTGGAAAAATTCAATGTAATTTTCGCCTAGTGAGTGAGTGATAATCATGTGCATGTGTTATTAACATGATATCAAGATTTCATTTTCTTAAATATCACAGTTATTGCCAGTACTGGTATATTGTGACACCCATAGTCTATATAACTCAAACTCATCCATGTTCAGTTAAACATAGGTTGTTTATTAATTATTATTAGTCAGCACAAATTGATCCTGGTTCCGTAGGCTAGTCAAGTCTGGATCCTCCATGACCTCTTCTTTCAGCTTTGACTGATCCTAGTGCAGCAATAACTCATCCTAGTACTGTCATCTAGTCAAGCCTGTCCTGGGTCATTTAGGCATGCGTCCATCATGTTTTAACTGATCCTGGTTCAACCTGTGAGTCCGAGGCTGGTGTCATTATGAAGACATCTCCATAGAAGGAGTATGAAAGCGTCTCTACACAACAGTGAGATGGACAGTGATTTCTACGTCAGAAGGCCTGAGTGAAAGACAGTACGTCGGTCTGCTCGTCTGTATCTTCTCTCTCGGTACTGGGAGATTAATGCCTGTGGACAAGGGGCACACACATACACACACAGCAAAAAAATAGTTCATTACTACAGACAGTAGATCTCTCCCAGCAGCAGAACTCAGCCCCACGTAATGCAGCAGGAAGTGGAACAGCGCCGGCCCAAATCCTGCCTGAATGAACCAGCTTTAGTCCCCCATGAACAGAGGGGAAACGGACTGGGATAGAGTGTGGTAAACAGGGGTACAATGTCCTCTACAAACATTACATATTTCTTGTAGATTAGCGACTTCTTGTTGTTTCAGTCCATTTTGTTAGGACTATATGGTTCTTCACAAAACTTACAATAGTTCTGAGATATTGAGCATCAAAGGTTTCACATCACTGATCTCAGAACTGATCTCTAAATTTGTCATGTGTTCTTCTGTTACCAATCTTTTACCAATTACAATACCAGACTTCACTTACAATACCAACCAAGTGCACTGTTTCACAGTCCTGAGACATTTGTAAATATGTTTTTCTGAACCAGAGTGATATAAATATTTAAAGGTTAATAGAAAAGTACAAACATTAAGTAATGCATGGAAGAAAATACCCTCTGTTCTTCCTAAACACATTAAATGTGGCTTATACCAAATCAAGCAACAGTATAGTAAAATGACAAACTATTTTATGTAGCTAACAAAAATATTAAAGTTTAGCCCTGAACAAGTAAACTGATCCAATACATGTTTCTGGTCTCTGACACCATGCATGTCACTAATCTGCTTGCTAGTGAGTAATGTCAGTGAAATCTCAAACATACTGAGGTACAGTAGAACAATACAAAAAACATAAGACCTTGCAAAACTCACCTTGCAAAAACAAGTCACACATCTGTTTTAACCGTAAAAAGCTTAAGTTCTTGCAAAACAGAAGCACTATCTATTTTTGTATTATTAATTAATGAGTAGGGATTATGATATTATATCTGCAAGTTATGATATGCACTTTAAGTCTCAGACCTCAGTACTGTTTTGTTGTCTCATCTTTTATGACTTAACAAGTACATCACCTTACATGTATTTTTGAGATACATATCAGTTTTATGATTGTACATTAGCTTTAAATCAGACATATCACACATGAAGGACTTCCTAAAGGGAAACATTACATGTGAATAACATATGACTTATGAGCAGCATATTACATAGAATATATTAGTCCTGGTGGCTGGAAATGTGAGGTGGTTTTCTAACTGTATTTTCAGTATGTCATCAAGAGAAAGGGTGGTCACCTGAGACAGTGTTGTGAGTGTTAAGAAATGTCATGACTAAAACATGTCTGACTGGAATTAATGGACAGATCACAGACAGTCGGTGGGCTACATTTCATTTTCTGTCAGTCAATACTCTTACCCTTCACCTCTAACGCTTAAACAAAACAGAACAATAACCTGATGAAATCCTTAAAACTACAACCACATTCACCTGGAGTTCAATGCTGAATAGAGAAATAAAACATCTTCAAGTAGTGGATTTAATGTAATTAAATCTGTCCCAATAAACTAATTAAATCTGTATAAACCTGATTATAGTATAAAAAAGTCAAATCAATCAACAAAAACATTACATGTTTAGTCATTTTTAAAGTAGACTAACATGACCCCTTTAGGAAAGACAACACCTATGTTTCATAATAAGGAAAACGTTGGCAAGGCAACAACATAGACAAACCTGGGATTGCAACTAGAGCTGGGGCACTCCGAGTTAGCGATCTGGTGATACCATCAGCTTTACCAGAACATCTCTCGACAATATGCCAGAGCCTTGAGGTACACAAATGCAGACAAACTCCCCCGCACGCACGCGCGCGCGCACACACGTGCGAACGAGCAAGACCGGGGAACACAATGGAGCCAGAGAGGAACGTACTCAAGAGGATGGCCTGTTCAGACACCGTTCAACACCAATGGATCACATGACAAATCACGCAGTATACGAAGCAACAAGCAGATTGTTCAGAATACACTGAAATCCAATACACTGTGTGCCTTCACGATTAGCCTAGCGAATCAGGGCATGGTTTCCACATTTACAATTTATTAAAGGAACACATTGGCAAAAATGCACACTCAATTATCTAGCTAAAACTCACAAATTAAGATTCCATTTAAATGGTTGATTTAACTTCATCACAGGCAGGGAGAGAATGAACGTGGCCTATGTAGCCGGGACAAAATATGTGCCTACTACAACACACAGACATCAGCAAATCAGGCAAAGCCTACCCACTTCACGGTGATACACACTGATCACATTATCAACACCGCACCTTCAGCAAGCAATGACTCAGCCACAGCAAAACGCTCCATAAAAACAAGTTGAGGAAAAACAAGTCTACATGTAAAGCTACAGGCGTTAGCATTAAAGTGATAGCGTCGAAGCACTAGAGTGGCTAAATGTCTAATGCTACAGCACAAACAAACTGCTAACGCACTACGGGCATTGTCTCTGAGGGAACGCTTAGGTAAAAATATCACTGCAAATGAATATAACCACTGCTTCCGATTACTCTTTAAGCATCTGATTTTCTATACCGCACCGTGATGAACATAGGTGAATATGGATGTGTCCATTTTTAAATGGCCTGTTGATAAGGAGTGAACACACCCTTTGTTGGGAGGCAAATGCACATGTGAACACGAATTAAATTACCCGTCGAATCATATCTGATGTGAGTAATAACAGCTAACTGGATAGACTGAATGAAGGCCCTTTCCCCGATAGTTTTTAGTCAGCTGTGGGGCTGCTGAGGAACGGAAACTGAAGAGAAGAGAGATCATGTAGGACAGGAGTGTCACCTTGGGGTGGGTGGGGGGCTGGGCATATTTTGTAGCCTTCTTAAGCAATGGGCAGATGTGCCGACAAAAAAAGGCGTCACAATTAGTGCGGACTGGGAGAGATAAGAGTGGATGACTCACGCTGCAGCAGGCTGTGTAAGCATAGGTCGTACCCGTGTAATGTTCTGTAGCTGGAACAATTCTGGAGGTTGCATTGTCAAGGTAAGGTAAGTCAAATCAACAATCGGAAATAACGGTAAACATTAGCCACACTCCGTGGCTTCCTTTCTCTTACGTGCCAGTGCCTAGCCTGTCGGGGTGACAACGTCGGTAGTGTCAGTAGCTGTACTACGGAGTGACACCTCATGTCAGCCCCGTCCGCTCCTGCGGTATGTCTGAATGCCAACAGGTGAGCGCAGGCATTCTCCCTAACAGGGGCTTACTGCCCGCCTTGGAACTGAAGGAACGGCTGGCTGGCCAGCTGACTGGCTGGCTCTTGTAATACAGTAACTAGGAATGGAGCAGCGAGGGGAGGGGAGGTGGGGGTTGTTTCTGTCCTTGTGTTGAGCAGCAAACCCTCAGTGTTTCCCCTATACAGGGGAATTCCGCTGTAGGGTAAAACTCCATGAGTAGCATCCAGAGACACACTGATAATATACGTCCAGGGGCACTAGATGGAGGGTCCACCTCTAATGAAGGGAAACCATGGTCATATACATTTCAGAGCCCAAAATCATAGTGAGCGACTAGGTGGAGAACAGGAGTCACAGGGAGCGAGTCAATGTCAATCAGCTATGTAGCCAATGCATGCAGTAGCACTGTGATGCCTAGAAACTCTGGTCACAGCCTTTCATTAACAACATCAACTGGGACGCCCTGGACCCATTCCAATTTGCATTCCACCCCAACAGATGATTTAATCTGTATGGCTCTCGACACGGCCCTCTACAAACTGACCGAGAGGAATATGTGACAATGCCTTTCATCGAGTAAAGCTCCGCCTTCCACACTATTATATCCTCCAAATTCATCACAACGCTCCGGGTCCTGGGACTGAATGCCTCCCACCACAACTGGATGATGGGCTGCCTACAGGGGGCGATGACAGGCAACAACACAAACACCCCTCTCACCCTCAATACTGAGGCTTGTCAGGGCTGTGTGCTAAGTCCCCTCATGTCCCCTCCCCTCTTAGTTCATCCATGACTACACGGAAACTATCATTAAGTTTGCTAACAGTACAGTGTGGTATGTCTGACTATGAAGAAGACGAGACATTTCAGATCCTCCAAAAGTTCTACAGCTGAACTTTTGGAGGATGCTACAGGCAGCATCAGTGCTTGGTATGGCAACCACACTGCCCTTGCTTGGTTCAACCGCCAAATTCAGCACCGGGGCCCAGTTCCGTGTCAACCAAGACCTCTGCACCAGGCAGGGTCCAGGGAAGGCCCTAAAAAATAGTAAAATGACCCTAGCCAGCTAAGACATTCCATTCCCCACAGTACCACATGGCAGGCCTGTAATCAGTTACCACTGCCTCAAGTCTGTAACAGACAGTACTCCGCACAGCTTCTACACCCAAGGCGTAAGACTGTTAAACAAGACTGCCAAATCCTGATCATATGGCTATCCAGCTACCCACATGTTTGTTTTTCCAGTGACTCACACACACACACCTAGACTTCACACACACATAAACACGCACATTTAACATGAACACGTATACTGACGCCACACAGTCGCACACAGACTCTTCAAAATCCTCATATCCATTGCATCTGCTGGTATCACTGGTGTCTTATCTTCTACTTACATTTTTATGTGGGAGGAAAGGGCTGCCCTTAAGCGATATCTAAATGTTAATAGGCCTATAGGCTTGGCTTCTGGCATCCTGAGCTAGTTTACCTCATAACATACAAAACATACAGAACGTCCTTGCACATTAAAGGAGTGTGCTTGCTCTAGTACATTTAGTGCTCACCTTGACCCAAATAAAACTCGGTTCCTTCTAGGTTTTTCCACACCCCAATTCAAGTCAATATTTGAAAGCCTAGATTCCCTGAATACCCAATTCTGCCATTTGTCTTGAAACATATACTTCTGGGGAATAGATAACAGTATTTTCTAAAGTCTGTCCAAAGATGCTTTATATTGTATAGTATTATAGACAGTGATATAGCTGAATGATATTGTTGGATAAGCTCCAGCATTAGTAGAGTTGTGACAACAGAGGCATAGAGGATACAAAACCCAACACCTCCACATTATGAACAAATATGAGCATTATGGACAAAAATATAACTCACAACAGAGACTCACTGAAATGACTTGGCTAACTAGCGAATTTTCTCGGTGCCTTGATAAAAAATACTCTCTAGTTGTACTGTGCGCTGTGTGTTGAAACATATCAAGCCAGCATGACTCTGCAAAAGGTATGTAAGCAAACAACTATGGAAGGCAGTTATCAAACAAGTTCTAAACTACGCTAGAAGTTAAAACAGGATCTGTGTGTAAATACCCATAACTGTGTTCTAAAAAGTAGCCAAATTGAGTATGTTAAAATAAATTACGTTTCATAAGAAAAATGCTATAAAATGCCAGGATTTCATAATCATTACAGCTTCTCATTTAGTAGAATTTGGTGCACACTACCGAGGAATTTAAGCCTCTTATCAGACCCAGGTGTTCTTGACCAAAGTTGATAATTGGATATGGAGACACAGTGTAACAAAATTAAAGAACGAAGGGAAAACAGGGCTACAGTACATTAGATGAATTGATGTTGACATTTACTTATTACGACTCAAAACATAATATTCTGTTCTTCAAATTGAAATTTCCATCACAAATTACATTTACTTAACGGTGCAATTTATCGAGGCTGATTGTTAAACATGCACATTTTAGTAGTAGGTAAGACATACTGTAGTATGGTAGTATGGTAAAATAAGCCGATCAAAACCATACTGTACATCCATCCACCTGCATTGACATGCCAACTACAGTTAATTGACTCATCAGTGTGCCACCACATCATTACTTTAAAAACGTATTCTCCATTACACAACAACTATTCCTCTTTTTCACTCTTCAAACTCAGAAGAGCAAGACACCGGTCTAGCCTACACATTCATCCAGGCCCCCATTCATTCTGCTGCACTCTTACAGGCCCTCCCTTCCTCCTAAGGCCAGAGGGCCGGTAGGACTGACCAATCCCGGCAGTCTATTTTGGGAAAGCTGTGAGGCTTTTCAAGGTAGACAGTGTGGGGTTAATTATAATGACAAGGACACGGAGGGCCCCTCTGCCGCCAATCTGCCCCATCTGCCCTCACTCCCTAAGCACCAGACAATGACTGCAGCCAAAGAGGCTTTTAAGGATCTGTCGTACAGGGGGACTTGTCCTGTGCATCAACCACAAGGCTACTGTAGTTATCAGGACGCTATCAACTCCCCTTCCTCATCCTTCCATTTCCTCCCCTACATCTGTGAAGAGTAAAGGTCCCCATAGAACTTAAATGAGGACTATCACTCTGTCACTGGTAAACAGAGTAAACATTACGCTTAGGCCAAGCTAAGGCAAGTTAGGGTGTGAAGGAGAAATAAGCCAGCGAGACACAGGTGCCGGTCCATTGGTGGAAACATGAACAGCAGGGAAAATCCTCATTGGAAATGCCCAGTATAACTGTGGCACTGGAGTGGGCAAAACCAATCACCGCCTCCTCTGCTTCTGTCAGTCAATCTATTGATTATCACTAAAGCCAGGACAAAAGCCAGGACAAACATTTAGTTGACCGAGTGAGCTTGATTTAGAAAAACTATTAATTCAAAAGCTTTTCTGTCCTTCTTGGAACTGCTTGAGAGGGACTTCCAAAGAAAAACCCTAGAGACTAAAGTCAGCACTTCTCTGTCTGTTGATTACAACTTTATAAGGAAGCCATGTCCTCTAAAAAAGGAGTTGTATGCTACCCGAGGCTACATGTACACTGAAAGGCACTATGATCAAGCGTGTTTAAGTCCACATGAGCACACTCAAGGTCAAATTGGGATTACTTTTTTCAACTCTTTGCACTTGATAACTCGCAACTCACTGCCTTCTGTGAAGTATTTCGTAGAAGGCCAACCCAGACCAAAAAATGTATATTTTAACAGAAGCCATTAAAAAGCTAAGAAAAACATATTGCCAGAATTCAATTACCTTGAGAAGACAAGCTGCAGATACATGCAAAGGCCTTCCTAATCCTGCAATCTCAAAAGCATTCTACATTTTAGTCATTTAGTTGGCGCTCTTATCCCGAGTGACTTACAGTGAGTGTGAAATTCTATTTTCTACATAGAGAACTGTTATACATGGGCGCAACATACATAGAACAGGGTGCCATTTGACATGGAGCCCTAGACAGCCCATGTCATAACACCGTCTGATGACATAGCGACGGTGCCAAGTCAAGACATGGAAGTCTACAATAACACCCACAAAAACAAGGCTATGGAAACCAACTGCCCAGACCGCAGCACATCCTTTACTACAGCTCATCGAAATGCTCACCGAACTGATAGGAATCAATGGACTGCACAGGAAGGCATGGGGAATAACACGTTCCGCGGGACTTACTGAGGACTTACTGAGGATGTAGAGGGAGAGGGTGATGCCGGCCAGGCAGAAGCCCTCGAAGAAGCGCAGGGTGCTGAACATGGGAACGTTGACCGAGAAGGCCACAGTCAGACCAAACACCAGCATGAACAGGACAGAGATGATCATGACAGGGTGGCGACCAAACCTGAGGATCGAAGGAGGAAGACAGAGGGAAAGAATGAGTGAGTGATTATTGGCCCGTTGACAATCTTTATTATTACTTTAATGTCATAGAAAAGCTGTTGTTCGGTCAACCCTAAAGGCTCCTGGGCTCTATACGTGGCAGCCACTCACACGTCAAACTGACAACTAGGAGACTTGAATATTTGACCTTTAAATGAAAAACAGATGTTTAAAGTACACTTTGGCAATATGTACCTTGCTACGTCATGTCAAGAAAGCAATTTTAATTGAGAGCAAGAGAGGGAGGGAGAAAGAGAGAGAGAGGGAGAAAGAGAGAGAGGTTGAAGCACAATACTGTAGGAGGACCTTCTTTTATTATAATACAAGCTTAAGTCTTTGAGGTCTACCCCTTAGGGTATTACATTGTTTAAAAGGGATCTTTCATTTTATATATGTTACTTTCGAATGAAATGTAGCACTGTAAAATCACCCAGACGTTTCCTTGAGCTTTTTTTGCAGGCTTAGTGAGCGATAATGAAGGTATTGGGTGGACTCACCAGAAAACCCACAGCAATTTGCCTCGAAACATCCCTTCAATAAACTTAACATCCACAACTAGTATGGCTCATGCAAGACTAAGCCAGCCAAATAATGGAATGGAACTTTAACCAAAAAAAAAAAAGAAGACATTTCAAGGTGATGCTACAACACCAAATATTGGGGAAATGATGCCTAACATACAATCTTAAATTTACCTTTAAGTGCATTAGCAACACATGCACTAAAACCTCCTGAATAGAATGTCAATGAACATGTAAAAAAGCTATATGACGGCTTTATTGAACTCACCAGTCTGCCAGGACTCCAAAGACCAGGTATCCGAAGATGGAGCCAACAAGCAGAGAGAACTTTGCTATGTGGACCTTCCATGCCGAGTCACAAACCAGACTCCACTGGAGGGGAAGACCAAGAACAGGAAGGATGTTAGGCAACTGTCCATCCAATGTACACAAATCTTCTGACGGGTTTGTGGGTTCTGATTCATCCAGACCCCTCTGAAGGACTCAAAGACCAACACAGTCACACATGCAGCCATGACATAGGAAAAACAACACATGCAAAATCAGACACTTTGGATTCAGACCAAAACATGTATGTACATGAATGATCTCACAGTGAGAATCCTGGGTGTGTTATTAAATACATTCCACAACTAAATGAAGCACGTTATTAGTCCAATTACACGGAGCCGTTAACTCCGTGTGTAGGAATTTGAACAGGCAGCGAAATCAATGATCTCAATCCACTTTCCCTAACCAACATGTCAATTTGTTAACACTGCCTAAAACATAACGAGAGACTCAGTAAAACCCATAAAGTTTGCTTTAAAGCCTCCATTAATAGCACCCAACCATGGAAATGAACTATAGCCTATAATGCAGGTTTCCCCCTTCCGATGTCCAGATGTGTAGATCTTGATATGCACCCCCTACCTAGGCCTGTGTGCTCTCCCTCTGGCTGCAGATGGCAGCCTCCTAAAACCAGTGGGATTCCCTGGATGAAAACCATGCTATGCCGCTAACTAAAACAAAACCGACTTACGTTGTACAAATCAATTGAACATTGACGATCAAAGATGAAAGTACAGTGCGTCTAACAATTTGGTACCATACTGGTTCACAGGTACAAAGTCTGAGTACAGTATTCCAAGTTAGACAAGCCCGGCAGGAATTTCATCCAAACATCTCCTCTAACATTACACAACATTATCAGTCATTCACGCAGCTGTGAGTGATCTAAAGCCGTTCACCCAAGAGTACCGAGAAAAAAGCAGGCTGTTGGGGTTACTGGGTTCCTGGTTTTCTGGGCCGGAGCCCCCTCGGTGCTCCCAGCTGTCTGAGGGACATTGGAGTCACAGAGAGCTGTGTTAGGGTGGGGTGTGTTGGTGACAGGTGTGACACATGCAGGGGGGTCTGTGTGCTAAGCCACTACAGCTCTGGTCAGCCGGCAAAAACCCAAAGACACGGCTCCAGAAAGTAGCGAGCAACACATCCATTCCTTTGCAATGCTTCTCGACTTCTGGAGAGCAGAAACACACGCGCTTGGGATCGCCAGATAGTACACGCGCTTATCCAGAGCATGCAGATCTTAGGCAGGGACTAGGCCCAAACGCAATGCAGTGGTCTAAGTCTTTGCCTTACAGTACAGCCGCGTCACTGCGGACAGGAGTTTGAATCCTGGCCTCAGCATACCAACAGTGCAAGGAGTACTGACAGATTGAGGTTTTGCTTATCTGTCTTCTCCTTTGACACTCTAAAGTCCAAATGTGTCCATCAGGGTTTTTAACCTCGTATAACCTCTGGCATAGTGACCTGTTGTGTACCGAGTTTCTTTACTTGGTGTATTTAAGCGACAAGGCCAGGGTAGGTATATGGCAGATACCCCACAGCCAAGGCCTGATCTTAGGCTTGACGCAACACAGGGCATTCAGGGACTAAACTACCCAGTTCAAAAAACATTCTAACCTCTGGCATAGTGACCTGTTGTGTTCAGTGGATTCAGGATCACCCATTGCCACCACACAGTGATCACATGACACATGCACACCAGGGTGTTAAGATTTACAGTATCAATGTCACTACAAAGGGAGGAAAATCCCTGAATGTTTCACAACACCGCAGAAAAGGGTATTTAAAGGCAATAGAAGCAAACTTCAAACTAAAATGTCGAAAGTGTGTGTGTGCGCGTGTGTGTGTCAGTCCACGGGACACAGAGAGAACTCATGACCTCGCATAACGGGGTACCAACCATACCATGCAGTAGAGGTGACTAAGCATGACAGATGGTTGTGGCTCAAAGCAGCTGACGACCACATAGTTGAAAGGAAGCTCACTCATTAATCAGCACAAGAGGTGACTGCGCAAGAATCCCGACCACGTCTCGGAGAAACACGTGTTTACACTCATGTTAAC
>JACXGI010003668.1:14401-60512 GCA_016801175.1 Esox masquinongy
GGGGGGGGGGGGCAGGACCCTCCCAGCAAGCACCCCGCTGCTGCGCCCGCTCTGTCGGTTAAAGCCAGCGGTCACCCTGCATCAGTGATTCTGATTCGTTTAACTCCAATGGTCACCCTGCATCAGTGATTCTGATTGGCCCTGACAAGCTGGTATGCACTGCCTACAGCAGCATGTACAGTACCTGTGGAACTACACACAGGAAGGCTGGGTGAGAGGGGGAAGGAGAGAATGAGGAGAAAATGGAAAGAGTATAAAGAGGGAGGTGGGGGAGGCGGGGCAGACACTGAATACTTGACAGAAAACGAGGGTTGAAGACAGAGAGAAGCAAAAAGGAGAAAGAAAGTAGAGAAATATAAATAGGAAAGAGGGAGACAGAGAGAGCGAAAACAAGGGAAATGTCATGCTTCATATGAAGTGTGGGGAGAGGGGATAGAAAGGAAGAGTACAGAGAAATTGCTGCATAGTTACTGCCTAGCAACAGACTATGATCTCGGTAATGGGTATTTTTGTCATTTACAGTATACATAAGGAATGACTGTCCAAATCTCTTGCCATAGGAGTAAGGGTTAGGTGTGTGGGTGTGTGGATGGATGGATATTTAAGACATACTGTTATATTTCAGAGAACATCAGAACGTTACCTGCCAATATGGCATCTTCCACTGCACTGTTGTTCACAATTTAAGTGACGTCAAAATGAGCAGTGTTGTACAAAACAAGTAATCAAATATTTGATAATTTCTAACCAATAGTACAAACCCAATAACACTTTTTAAATGTTGCTTTATTTGTGTTCAGGATCTGACCCAACCCGTTGGTTTCTTGGACCAATCATATTCAGACATTATAACTTTGGTACTCAAATTGGTTAATTAGTTTAACACAACGCCTGTCATTTTGAAGTTACAAAAATCACTTAAACAATGGAAAATAGTGTAAGTGATTGTGTAACTTACACAATGGAAAATGTACATAATGTACCAATTGACAAAACAGCAAAATTCAATTCTGGATATGTAGTTTTTAAAATGATGATCCATTCAAAAAGCACTCCTTGTTTAAAGAAAATAATCTAGCGTTTTGAAACATATCTCCATTTTTAACATTCATGAAAATTTACGGCCATCTTAACTCCCTGAGGCATAACTATCCACTATCCAGCATTTTCCTTTACTCATATGAACAGGCTGGTTTAGCCTTGAAGAACAGTGAAAGACTCTTGTGACATGGCAGGGACAACAGCCTGCCATCATGGCAAAATCTCCTAATGAAGGCCTGCTCTGTGTGGGCCTGTGTCAAAAACACAAAGTGACAAATGTTCCCAGGGCCTCTCAGTCCAGTTTGTGTGCCACTGCTCTGCAGATCAAAATGCTGTGTATTATTTGATGTCAGGTAGGATTGAATAAGGCAATACCCAAATGGTATAATTGTATGATGAGTGTCCACACAGACATAGATAAAGAATCAGGGAAAGATATTGTTCATGTCTGGTGTGTGTATGCTGTAAGGTAATAGCCTATTATTTTTCAGTAGATAGTATGTGAAACAATATGCTTTTGCTTGTAATGTGTCAGCACAAGGTAAACATTGACTGTACTACCAGAGTCCTGCACCTCCTTCTTCATCTCCTTCTCTCACACACAATGTGCTCCAGTACATCCAGTCCCAAAAATATAGACAATGAACCATACCGTTAAATGAGCTCGATCAATCTCACTGTGATACTTCAGAGGGAAGAGAAAGGCGTTTGTGCCGAGTTACACATTCAGTTCAATGTTTACTGCTTCTCTGCTAAAAAGCCCACTTATCAGAATGTAACTCCCAATAGCGCACGCACACGCACACAAACACACACACACACACACACAACGCCTGTACGAAACGTTATCTTTCAGCCCCAAAGAGAGGCCTCTTTCCTCACAGCTGACATATGTATGTGTCTATTACACAAGAAGTCACACCCTTCCAAACAGCTGTCTGTCCCCGGCTGTTTTAACTGCAAGCTGCTCTTGATAAGAGCATCAGCTAAATGACTAAAATATACATTTAAAATGTCAGACCCTGATCATGGATATGAGTACAAGACAGATAGGCAGCTGGGGAAAGGGGCTAACACTCCAGTGGAGTGGAATACAAATTCTCTCCGTACTTCTGACGGTTTCATGACACCTTATAAAAACATAAGTTAAATAAAAGTATGAACAGACGTGACAGCTTGGAGTAGCATTTTCTTATTTCCTGCTTTCGTTAGACAGGATATAACAACATAATCTATCTTGTCCTTTAAAAATGCCTCCCTATTTACTTGACCTGGAAGCTGCCTTTGCTCCATATGTCATTCCATCTACAGATGAAGGACTGGTGATCTCAGGCTACATTTTAAGAACAGCAGATATTCCTCATATGCCTTTTTCAAAGACCTGCATTTCATTTAAAACGTTTTCTTAGAAGTTACAAAATGAAGAATTACAAATGTAAACAGAAGTAGTGCCTCCTTTAAAACATCAGAAAACAAGACAGACAGAATAAAGACAGTCGACAACGACACTTATCCCCCCTCTTCCCAATACTCACCAAACCCCCAAGACCCAACCCCAGGTATTCCCCAACCACCTACATTACCCCAGCCATTCCCCAACCACCTACATTACCGCTGCCATCCCCCAACCACCTGCATTACCACAGCCATTCCCCAACCACCTACATTACCCCAGCTATTCCCTAACCACCTGCATTACCCCAGCCATTCCCCAACCACCTGCATTACCCCAGCTATTCCCCAACCACCTAGATTACCCCAGCCATTCCCCAACCACCTACATTACCGCTGCCATCCCCCAAAACACCAAGCTGTCTGCCCCCACCACACAAACAATGTAAAGTATTTTTTAATGTAAATAATTGGTCTCCTAGAAGACGTTGAATTAATTCTAAATGTTGCCAGGGAATATGAAATGGAGTTTAGTTTTGGTGTACAGTAGTGTATGCAAGATCCAAAAATTGTCTAAGACAGAGTCAAGTTGATTATGCAGGTATGAATGCATTTCAAGCTATCCTTCCAATCTTATTTCTGAGCCCAATTCTTCACTTTTGCTTTCAAAATACTTTGTGGAGAGCAGATTCTCCCTTTTATGTATAGATGCCTGATGGTGCGGAGCTCCACCTCTTTCCAGCAATCAAAAGCTTTTTCTAGGTTAGGATGAGCAACGGAGAAACCCGGAGCAGGAACATGGATTGCGCTATGTACAATGGGACTTTGACTATAAATTGACTTCTTCAGGTAAACAGGGGTGGTAAACTGGATGTCAGGTGGATGGTCCATGCTTCAGTCAAGCCAAAACACTGTAGCACTGAAAATTGCAGACCAGTAGCAAAATACAAAAGGGGAATTTTACATATTCTGTGTTTCATTGTCGCAGATAGGACTTGGGTATGAATATGGCAATATTCTGGAATATCAAAACACCTAACTTTACAATGAACATGCATGATCACGTAATCACAATTTTCCTTGAAAGAACTGAGTGTCAGTGTCGTCAAGAACGTGATGAGAGCAATACGGTTCCACTCTCTGAATGATATGTAGAATATGAGCAGTGGGAATAGACAGGCAAAGAGGGAGACCCTATCTCTGTCTCTCTGCAAAGATACAGGACGGTTTATCGTTTTATTTCAGCTCAGTCCAATTAAACGAGGCCCCCGAGGAGCACCAGGTCTCAATTAGGATGGGCCACCACATCCACACTAGTGACTTTGGCTCCCCCATCAGCCCCCACCCAATCCTCTTCTGAAAGCCTTCTCTGAATATCGCCATGAGGGGAGAGAGGTGCACAAAGGGGCACAGACACTACGCCATGACTACTCAGAGATGTGCCAACGATATCCATTTTGTCACCACCCTACCAGACAACAGCCAAAGCCCTCGTTGTATTATAACTATGTTTCATTAGTACATAATATTATCATTCAAGAAGATGCTTTACTATGCTTTGCTATGCCAAGGCCTACTCTAGAAAACGTAAGTAAAAAAAAAGCGAGCCTAGAAACAGCTGTGTCATCATGTTTTGTTATCGTGTAAGTCATATCCTAGTTACCTCGTGTTGGACCAGATCTTGAGGGAGTGGGCTCACAACGATGCCCTTTAGTGCACTGGGATGCGTCCACTGGCCAGAGAATCAATTTCTTCATGGCACAATCTTACTGGGTTGTGAAATGCTTGCTTGAGAAAAAGCATACAAACTGCTTGGCAGAATTACCAACAACCCCGATCTGGGGTCACCAGGAACACCCAAACCACTAGCAGCTACGTATTCAAAGAGACACATTTAGCTAAAAACCGCTAATAATACCGTAACACTATCTTCAGCTACACTTACACTCATTTAAAAATCAGCTTTAAAATGAGTGACAAAGTGTGAATGTATGAGTTGCCCTAGGCAGTGACTAAACGTGAATTGGAATTTCCAAGATGGGCATTTACGGTTAAGTGTGTTTTAGTGTGCACCATAAAGCCATTCCCTTGGCTGTTGTTGGAATGGGAAGGTTGTGTAGGCAGGGCAGCTGAATTTTTTATCTGCGGCTTGTTTAAACACGGGACAATATGTGCGATAAACAGATGTCCGAGAGCGTGTGGCGCGCATGGTGGCTCGTACTCCCATCACACTGGGCTGAGGCCATGGTCTGGTACAAACCCTTTGTTCTTTCTGAAGTACATCAGTGTTGGGTTATTACACGGTGGTGATGACTAGAACAAGATAACTAAAGACAACCTTTTTAAAAGTTTGCTTAAGTCAGTTGTTAACACAAACACAACACTTTGACTAACCGGACAAAAAAATAAAGAAAACTGCAGAGGCCCATAGACATATCATACAGCATGTATAGCCTATTGAGTGGTACTTACAATGTAGTAATGCGTGACCTTAAAGTTCAGTCGTTAACCTTTTTTGATAAAAGTAGAAATCATTAACCAAGTCAAGAGAGCTGCGACTTGCCTTTACAGAACTACAAATCAGAAAGGGATTATTAGGACACAGTATCAACAACCAGGGGTTGTCCTACGTTAGCCCACAGTTATTCTCTTCTTGCTGATTTGTGGATCTTTAGAGATACAAACTGCTTGGCAGAATTACCAACAACCCCGATCTGGGAAAAATAGCCCTTAACGACAGGACAGGCATCCCGGCTCTGGATGTACTCAAACTGCAAGCGGTCAATAAAACAGAATGCCAAAGCATTTCTCAATATTTCCCTCTCAGAAAAACAGCTGATTGTGAAAGTATGCCTGATGAGATCTATTTTCAAAGTGCAAAAGGGGAAATCACAGTACGCATTTTTTTCTATGCTCCAAAAGTTCAGAATATGATATTCAAGCATAGATTCTCAGCTATTTATTAGGAACAATGACAACCCATTCTATTCTAATGTCCCCTATTTCAGGGCACCAAAATATTGGTGCGATTGGCTTGACAGGTGTTTCTGGTTAGTCAGGTGTGTTCCTGCATTTGCAGAGGGATGAGACCTGACAATGTCTAGTACTGATTCTGACAAACATTTGGGACATCGTTAAAAATAAAGTCCAGGCAGGGCATCACCAGAGGCGATACACAGTGTCTGGCAGGGTCAACGTGTTGGAGACTTGGGGCATTTTGCATGCGAAGGATGTCACCAAATTCTACGCAAACATGTTTAATTTGGAAATTAAATTATTCAGTCCCAATCATTTTGATGTGAGAAAATAAGCAGATAGGAAATTTCAAATCAAATCTTTTTTCGGAGTGCAGACCCAAAAGAAGAAAAAGCTTACTGTCCCAATAACTACAGAGGTTATCTATGTCTAGTTGGCCTGTGTGGATCGATAAACACCTGAGGCAAAGGAACTTAACAATAATGTATAGGAGCACAAGGTCTGAGACAAACAGGCTCCAAGACAGCTTCCATCTTCAGGCAACTGTGAATAGTTAATCAATGGTCGACTGGACTATCAGCACTGACTATCTGCTACTTATTGACTCCTATTTTTGCCTAGACACTTTGCCCCGGTTTATAGAGATCTACATAGAAGACCAGGTCTCCCCTTACATGGATACAGTATTGGTAGTTCTTGTATATAGCTTAATTGTCCTGGGTGGCGCAGGCGACAGAGGTTGGTGCTTGTATGTTTGTGGTTGTGGGTTTGATTTTAATTGGGGGACTGGTAAAGGGGAAATAGAGTAAATGACACAGACGCCAGTCAGTGTTGGCATGGTGAGTTCGACTAAGAGCAGGAGACATTCGAAAAAGTGTCAAGTGCTTATTCTCGGGTGGCGCAACGTGCACAAAGGAAAGCAATGATGAGTGTCAGCACAGCCCCTTCGCTCTAAATCAAACATCAGCCAAAGCATTGGGTTGGCCCATTATGACCACAGGCACATTCCGTCGTGATCATGGTCAGAGAGCTGGGGACATTCCTTCACGACAGCTTGCGCCTAGACCTCTGCTCCGATGAGTCATGCCATTCCTGGTTTAGGAATACTGGTGGAATGTCGAGATTAAAATCACTTGCGGATGTCGATGCGCTATAGGCTAAAGAACAGCATCTCCAGCCCACATAGGCTACTCTTATTGTCTATGATTATTCATAGGCCCAATAATTCATTATTAAAGCACTCAGTGGAGCAGGTCATGTTATCCGGGGAAAGCCCATTGTGGAAAAATCCATTCCAGGGCTGCATGCACCAGTAAGCTTTTGGATGCTGGCAATGCAATAAATGTATGTAACAGCCACCTGCTAAAGGTGAAGATACTGCCCTCTGACATTGTTTTTTACAAAACTCACCTGAAATTTTATGAACAGGGAGTATAGTGGGCAGGGGAGGGATGGGGTATATATTTGGATATGTTTACATTATTTTACCTTGGAGGTTTGCCTCCTAAGTATTTTGTTGATGTGAACAAGTATGTATTTTTTTGATTGAATTACTGGTCAATAAAACATTTGAAACCAAAACCCTTTACTTATGGCTGTGTAAACCGATGATACTATTTGAGTAAAAAGGGAGTCATACATTTTATGACATAATATAGACTGTTGAAATGCATCTTAATTGCTGTCTCGCTGCGAAACTTACCTTGGTAACCACATTCTGCATGAGTCCCGTATGCAGCTCAAACGTCCACTCCTTGCACATGCAATGTTGCAGATGCCTGGCTGTTTCGTTGTGTGTGCCATTGGTATAAACGTACGCCGCTGTTCGCGGAAAACTATTATTGGGACCATGAAATAATGAAGGACTTTTAGTCAAATTAGTCATATTTGCCGCTGGCGGAACACATGTGTTATTCGGTTGGGCAAGAAGGAATTCATTAGAGTACTGGCTGAATCCAATAAATAATGCTGGAATCCATGTCAGGACGATGAGCTGTCTCTGGTATTTCCCAAATCCCCCTAGAAAAGGCAAGACAGAACGGTCGATGCGTGTGAGCAATCCCGGCGACTCGGTTTCTGGTGAAACGAAGCCGTTCTCCGGTTGATGGTCCTCCGTCCCGAGCTGCACCACGGCCATCGCGGTTTCGCTCATGGATGCGTCTGTAGCGCAGCCGGGTTGGCAGTGCTACCCGTAGACTCCACAATGCGTCAATGCCCCCGCTCTGGTGTTGGAAGCCGTGCGCAGGCTATCACTGAAATTGAAATAAGACGCACCTCTTTATGATCAGGAAGCTGCTCAGCGCTCACTCCCTGTGCTTCTGTTTAGGTGGATTCACTATTGCCTCTAAACGAAATTCCCTTATTTGTCTGACCGCGTTTAGGTTTAAATTCAGGAGGGCAAATTTCCAACAATAAAATGCAAACGTGCGACAGCATTACGAGAGGGAAGTCTTTAATAAAGCTACCATTCCCGTCTACTGATTTGATCAAATTAGCATAGAATTCGCTCAACCTATCTGTGAGCTGTACCGGAAGAAGTATAATCCGAGGTTGTGGGGTGGCGCTACAGGTAACACACCTGTCCAAATAGCGAACAAGTCTACACTCTGAATTCTTGTAAACATATCCTGTTATCCCCAAACAAGTCATACGAATTAATTGGTTCAGTCTTTTTCACAGTGGTGCAATGCTACGGATTGTGCCTATTTGCAGAATATGAAGAAAGTTAAAAACAAACCGGCGATTAAGGCGAAACTTTGAACAACCCTCCGCCCTTGTTATCTCGCAATGACTGGCATGTGCATACCCTGACAGAGTGCCTAAAAAGGCTTTGGCTCTAGAAAGTGACAAAGACTTTCATTGTAATGTTTGTTGGAGACGTTTAGTTGGTTGTTATAGGCCTGTCCTTATAGTTCTGTGACAATAGGACTGTCACTGTGGAGGGAGATTTCATAGTATGAAATCGAGTAAATCGAGTTGAAGAAAAAAAGTGGGGATGTGTGCTGTTTCTAGAACACACATGCATACACACGTTTTTTTTTCCATTCCGGGGATCTGAACATAACCCCAATTCTGACATTATGGCAAATTGTTTGTTTTTTGTAAACCTAACCACTGAGACGGATTTCGTATTTTCCCTAATCAGGACCGACATACAGTTGTCTTTATATCCTTGTGGGGGACAGAAAAATGATCCCCTATTTTCCTTATCCCATGTATGCCTAAATTTAGCCTAACCTTTAACGCCTAAACCTAACCCTTAATGTCTAAACCTCATACTAACCCCAATTCCAACAATAACGCCAGTTCTGTTTTCCCCTAAATCTAACCCCAAATTGTCAGGTTTTAATGTGTATAATTCCAGTCACACACATACATATTGAGCAAGTATTTTTTTTAATTAGGTTTACACATACTGTACATATAAAGAGATGTTAAAATGACATGTGCAATAGGCAATCAGTTAAGAGATTCATTGCTATATTTTTTTTAATAATGGTTTATTGTTACTCACCTACAGTGTCTGCTGTGTTAAAATGAAAGACTGGAACCTACGAGTAAATTAAGCAACTTATTCAAAATCAACACAACATAATCAATAATAAGTGCACTAACCCCTTGTATTTTCTTTCTATTTCGCGACAATGTCACTCTCTGCTGGTTACATTGTGTCACTACATAATTTTTTGTTTACTCGTGTGATTGATTCAATGGCCTTGAATGTTTTTTTTATTTATTTTTTATTTTATTCGTACAGGGAAAACCAGCTGAGACCGAGGTCTCGTTTACAGTGGTGACCTGTATTACAACAACAAACAATAAAAACATGAATAAGAAAATAAATAGTCAGGTAGACGTTTTGTAATTGTAGTTAATGGAACTGTCCCCAAAATGTAATGCTTTCCTACGTTTAATTTACTAGCATTTAATTTCGCAGCATAGAAATCGCATTGAATACAGTTAATTGAAAGAATTAAACTTATTTTAATACCCAGATATTTGTTTTAGTATTTCCGTAAGCTACAAAAGATAGACAATTTGGTAACAGTCAACCCAAACCAAAGATTCCACTGTATCCGGCTACAGACAGTCGATGGAATGGTCTGCAGCAGTTCCAAACTGTTACCAATGTGTTAACTGACACACTGCTGACACCCACTGGTAACACAGGTCAACCTAGGTGTGTTTATACACATACAGCACTTCCAAAACATACACTTAAGAATGTAACTGTAACTTAGTAGCTGACTGTTCTAGGGGATATTATTGCTCTCCCCATATGTAGAAATATATTTTTTTAAATACACAAATGTATACTGTGCTTTTGGAAAGTATTCAGACCCCTGAACTTTCTTCACATTTTGCTTTGTTACAGCGGAATTTGTTAGTGATTATATTTAATCAATCAAGCCCGGACATGAAGCCTATCGATGCTCCTGATCCAATCTGACAGAGCTTGAGAGGATCCGCAAGGAAGAATGTAAAAAACTGCCCCAATCCATGTTTGCAAAGCTGGTAGAGGAATACCCAGAAAGACTGGTGTTAGTGATCACCACTGAAAGCTCTTTTACAAAGTAATGAATACAGGGTCTGAATACCTTTGTATATTAGCTATTCCAGTTTATTATTTGCAATATATTGGCAACAATGTCTGAAAAAATAATTTATGGGGTTTATGTGTAGATTGATGGCACAAATGTTATCAATTCTATAACACACAATAAATCTGATGAAGTGAAGGGATATAAATACTTTCAGAAGGCAATATACATCTCCGGAAAAAATTAAGAGACCTCTGCATCTTTTTCTTTCCTTTCCAAAAAAGTCGAAAAGGAAGGTTTTGAGTGAGGAACAGAAGGGTTAAAATTAAGAGACCACTGCAAATTGAACGCTTCTGTTCCTCATTCAAAACTTTTCTTTTCAACTTTTTTGGAAAGGAAAGAAAAAGGTGCAGTGGTCTCTTAATCTTTTCCGGAGATGTGTATAACGCGTATTTGGATATGTTACACTTTAGGGATACACTTCATTTGGATAGTCAAAATGTCCATTGTTGGATGCTATAGATATTCCATAGAATCAACAAACCATCAAAAACAAAGTGAATGCTTGCTGAGGTTAGGGTTAGGTTTACTATAAGTGTTAGGGTTAGGGAAAGGATTAAGGTGCGGGAAAAGTATGAGGTTAAAGGTTGGGGTAAGTGTTAGTAGAGAATTAAGTGAAAGTTAATGCTTGCTAAGGTTAAGGTTAGGTTGGCAATACGTTTTAATGTGAGGTTTAGGAAAAGGCTTAAGGTTAGGGATAGAATGAGGTTTATGGTTAGGGTTAGTACATAGTTTACTGAAATGTTATTGATTGTCTGTACACAGTCTATAAAGCATCTACAGATTGACTATCCAAATAAAGTGTTACTGTATAGGTCAACAGGGCATAGTATTTACAACAAGATGTCCTGTATTCAAAAATGAAAATGTCTGTTTCCTAATTGGACAAAGATAAAAGTATTATTAGTGAAACTCTTTATGTGTTAAATATGATTTTTCATTCGCAAACATTCAACTTTAAAAGGTCCCGGGCATTTACTCAGGCAAATGGATGACTGCCAAAGAAACATGAGCTGCACTCACAACCCACAACTCTGCCTCAGTCGCCCTGCTGTTTGTTGTCCTTCCAACCTGCTTATTTGTCACCATGGCAACAGTTTCAGGCATGGCAGGGAGTTGTCCGGGGCGTGACTTGACCTGCGTGTGTTTGTGCCACTATGCTGGTGAGTAATGTTTGGTTGGAAGGCACTCTGTCTCACACAGTGCTGTCATTTCTATCTTTACTCTTTTGTAAATCTCTCTTTGTCTCAATATTTTTCTAACACAGACACAAATACACATTATTATTACACACAAATATACACAAAGAGTATTAAAATCACCTGTGCCATAGACAGTATGTTAATCACATTTTATTGTATGAGCTTCATCACAATATTATTTAAGTATTGATTGATTGTAACTCAGCTACACTGTTTTTTGTGGTCACATAAAGATTGTAACTCATTAGGAAATCAGGCCACTAATTCAAAAGCAAAAAACAACTAAATCCATATAAAGTGTAAAACCACTAAAATCACTGACATATATTTTCTATTTATTGACAATGCCACTGTCTGCTGGCTACAGTGTGTCACTTCAGAATTGTCCATTTCAAGTTGACTTGGCCTTGGATTAATTGGCCATTTACGTATGCAGCAATAAGGTTGTCAAAATAAATATAGAGTTGAAATACTATGGGATGTTTTCCGTTTTTCAGGGTTAAAAAAATCCTAGAGGAAAAATGGTTCATGCTGGGGTTTTCTATCAGAAGAGGCTTACAGAAAATTCCCTTTAATTCCCCCATGGCTGTCATTTGCCAGACCAGATTTCGGCAGAGTTAAAATGTCAGTGCTTAAATGTTGTCAGAAAACACCACCCCACTAACTTAGTGATGCACACTGTCAGAGATTTGCATACGTAGTATCACTTTTTCAAATGTGTACAGACACACCAGTCAGTGCAAAGTCCAACTGATAGGGGCTGATGTTGGGTTGGTTGTGCAACCACACAGACATTCTTATTATTCAGAAAGTTTTGTTTCTGTGTGTCAACTCAGGTTTTCACGTAAGAGAAATGTACACACATTGAAGTAGCTCAGCTTCTCCTCTTACCATCTCAGACAGATAGATTTGATTTACTTATTCAACATCACATATTATTACATGTGTAATTCAGGTTTATGTATTATAGCATTACAGATATATTTTATAGTATACAGATATTATAGATATTATATTATAGTATTAAAGATAAATGTCAACCAAGAGGAAGTGTTCATCAGAGTTGTTAGTCTGTTTTCTGTCTTTCCTAAATGATGATGTTACTGTCTTTCTGGTGGATTTAGGTGTGTCAACTGTCTTCTGAATGGCTCATAATCACAGTGATTCACATACAGTCAACACTGTTGTGGGACTGAGTAATCATCACACATGCAGACTCCCATAACACAGTTCAGACAAGGTGTGCCTCAAAATTACAGACGTTATTAGATGTGTAGTAATTCATCCTACTTTTTGTCAATGTTTGAAATGTAGTAGTGTGTATTCCAGTGTGCACTGTTGTAGTGTGGAAAACAAACATTAGAGTCATGCTAATGATTTACTACTGAATGGGAACTGCAGGGACCTCAATTGAAAGTAAATCTAAATGTTCCTTGGGCTGTTTATAGCAGCACATGTAGCCAAGAGGTAAAGGAAGGTTGACAGAGTATTTGAGGATTACAGTTTAGACAGGGTAATCAATTAGAACCTTTTAGCAGTGATGACAATGATAAAGGTAGCTGAGGAAGGGAGCGGATGTGAAGGTCCAACCCACTGCAACACCGTCTGTACTGTATGGCCAGGGCTGAGTGAGTCTTTCAAGGGACATGAAGTATTGATTCTTAACCCACTGCCGTTTTTTTCATTTTTCTACTACGTCGCAATGGCGCTCTCTGCTGGTTAACGTGTGTCACTACATCACTGCCATTTTCTATTTACACAAGTTGGAGGTTATGTCGGGTGTGGACATCTACCTAGAATGTAATGTTTTTCTTTGCTTATTTTAGTAGCTCTTTATTTTATAGTATATAAATTACGTTGAATGTAGACAGTAAATGGAAATAATTACCCATAACCCAATCATTTATTTTTTATTTACTTATTTAAATGTTAATATATTGGCCTAGAATAAAAGCATTTACTGGTGCTGTGAAAGGTTAATAAAATAATTACTTTTAGGGATTGAAACAGTTAGGGTTAAAATGATCCAAAGTACTTGGTTGCTAGAGGATAAACAGTTTGCGCTGGTCTCATAATTTTCCCACAATAGAAGCTGCCAGAAAATCACCTCAATGTTATGAGTCATCTTTTCATTTCTCTCTGTTACAAAGTAAAAGTAGTCTGCTGGGTTTGGCTGAGTTCAGTTTAGGGAAGTTTCCAATTAAGACGTAAATGAACAGGTAAAGCCAGTTAATAACCAGTGATCCATTAAATAAAGAGGAAGAGTGAAAAAATTTACATTACATTCACCGGTTAGTGGTGCACCCCTTTTACCTGGTCATCAATTAGGAACTTTCTAAAACTGGTGAACACAGACAAATTGTTTTACTTGGTACTATTTACAATTCTGAAACTATGCAATGCACACTGTAAGAGATTTGCATACAAAGCATCACATTTTCAAATGTGCTCAGACACATCAGTTGCGAAATCCAGCCAATAGGGGCTGATTAACACATACATTCTTATTATTCAGAAGTTTTTTTTTTCCATGTGTCAACTCAGGTTTTCACATAAGAGCAGTGTACACACGTTGAAGTAGTTCTACTCACACAGATAGATTAGATTTGTATATTATAATGGGTTTGTTTGTTAGATTGATGCGTGGTTCTGTTTTGCAGAAGAGACAGATATGAACACATGGTAGAGTCAAGATCACAGACAACAAGATGTTTCATTCAGATAACTGTATCATAGCCATTACAGATATCAACCCTAGAAAAAGTTTAGTCTGTTTTCTGTCTTCCCTAGATTATAATGATAGTAAGTTCTGTCTGATGGAATCGGGTGAGTCAACAGGTACAGTCTTTCTGCTGGCTCATACTATAATAACCGGGATTCACATACCGTCAACACTATGTTTTGGGACTGAGTAATCATCAAATACATAACACATTGTAGTGTATAGTCCAGTGGAAATCAAATTCGCTAATGATTTACAGTCAAATTGGAAATGCAGGGGCCTCAAATTTAATGGCCATGTCTGGGTGTGACAGACACAGATCGAGAGATAAATAAGAGAGAGACAGGCAGATAAACTGGTTGTGCCAAAAGAAAGTAACTCTGAATGTTCTTCAGGCTATTCAGAGCGACACATGTTGCCAGGAGGTTAAGCTATGTCGTGTTTCACTGTAACTTAACACTGTTGGTGTTAAAGTGGTTAACAGTACTGCTATACACTCTGCATCATCCAGTTTTACATTCAGCCCGTAGCAACCTTAGATTGGCCTCTACATTAGTAGCCTTGCCCCCTGGTGAACTATATATGATTGCTGGACAATTATTTTTCAATCAATTATTGAGGGAATTTGAGTCACCAGTGACCAGTTCTCAATTTGTCTGGGCAGTGGAGGAGAAGGGAGTTTCACAAGAGGCAGCTAACATGTGAGGGGAGGTTGAAAAAGTTTTTTAGAGTTACAGGTTAGACAGGGTATTCAGTTAGACACACCCTTTTAGCAGTGACGACAGTGATAAAGGTAGCTGAGGAAGGGAGCAGATGTGAAGGTCCAATCCACTGCAACACCATCTGTACTGCATGGCTAGGGCTGAGTGAATCTTTCAAGGGATCCATTCATACAATTCCTACATGAGGCACGCCACTCAACCCCTCTAAAATCAATCTTCCAGACAAGAGTCAGATATTGACAATGAACCATAAAATGACCATAAATAAATTGTCATGTTTCTGCGATGGTAACCTGATGATACCATTCCAAATCTATTACCGGGAGTTAGTCAGAGTGACATTGGGTGGCAGATGGTCTAACAAGGCCACTGGATCAAATCCAGTATGGTGAAAAATGTGTCATTGTGCAAGGATTTTAGCCCTTGAGCAAGGCTACCTGTAAATGTGTGTGGATAATAGCGTCCACTACATAACTAGTATGTGAATGTAAACGACACAAGTCTAAACCAGCAGGCTGCAGTCTCCGTTAGGGGATGAGAGGTGGTGTTCTGGCCTGTGTTCAGAACAGGTGCCTAACATTATATAAATGATGTCTGAGCCACAGGCATGTTGCATCTCGCTCTGGGGTGTGTTGGCGCTATGAAGCTTATGAAATGAGAGTTAAAGGTGAAAAGTAAACATGGTCACTCCACCTCTGCTGAGAAAACAAAAAAACTGAACAGGGTGTGACCCTCGTTTTTATCGCAGAAGTTGGTTCGATTTTACAGACAAAGACTCCAATTAGACAAGATGCTGGTTTGCTTCAGTCCAGGGTTATGAGGAAAAAAACAACATTTAGATCAACAATATCTACTCCACTGGACAAAATCAAATCCACGGTGCAATCTTGACAATGCAAAGACATGTATAAAATTCAGAGTGGATTATTCCTCCAATACTGAATATCACACTAATAGATGTCATGACTACGAGGTCTGGTCTAGAATTTGGGGAACTAAGGAAAGACCCCTATACAGCCCAGGAGGCCTATAAACAGAGCCTGTAGAAAGGGACTGAGTAACATTAGATTTCACGATGTCCCCGATTTTCAATTTCTCTACTGGTAGAAATATGTATTGTGATACAGAAGTATGACCACATGCTATGATGCTATGTATTGCACACCATGCAGTTAAGCGGGTGGATACGTTGATGTTTCTACATCGGTAAATTATTAAACACATACACACAGGAGAGAGAATGCGCCGGCTGAGGCCCCAGAGACCATGTTGAGTACATGAGGGACCAAGACTGGACTTGAACACCAGAGGGCAGAATGTGTCAATCAGGAATGGCCACACGGTCAGACGCATTGTTAAAAAAAGACACGTGACTCAGTTCTTTTATCGTCAGGCCAAAATATGTCTGGCCACTAAGTATCTGTTGAAGATGACAGGGTTGATAACATTGAGAATGTGAGTCTCCTGTTATGAGTATTGTATTTCACTTTAGATTAGCTTCACTTCATCCAGCATGGCAAAATCTATTCACTCGTGTAAATTTACTGTCTTTGACTACAGCATACTGAGACTATGACATAACGATAATGATCATACAGTGCCATGCGAAAGTATACAGACCCATGACATATTCTCTCATAATACTGAATTACTTCATGGTACTTTTCATTGACATTCCATTCTATTTCCAGTTTCTGTTTTAATAAGTGCTTTTTAAAGATAAAAATGTCTTGGGGTCCTTGGGGACCCCAGTCAAAAGCACTCAATTCCGCCTATGCAGTTTTAATAAATGGAACTATTTATTGAGTTCATGTTTCCCATAGGTCATAATTTAAAGTATCACAAACTATCGGGGGGGGGGGCACTCTGTCAGTCATTTTGAAGGAGACAGACACAGATGCAGCAGACACAGATTTCCTACCATCAGGCAGGTGGTACCGGTCTCTTTGTTCCCGCACCAGCAGGCTCAGGAACAGTTTCTTTCCAGCTACTGCAACCCTGCTGAACTCTGTGATCCATCACTAACCATACCCACCCACCCACCCACTGCTTACTACAGCCTCTCAGGGACCTTGTTGCACTACTCTCTTTGTACTACAGGGCACTGTCATTGCTTTGCAAAGTCTGATAAGGATGTTTTTAATTGGTACATGTATACATCTACCTCGGGAGCCTCATTGCTGCTATCCCTGCATTTCAGCTGCACATGCCAACTTGCACCTTCAGTTTGCCTTCATTGCACATTTAGAATAACCATTTGTACTTACATTTATCTTCATTGCACATTTATACATCCCACATATAACATACATTGGTCGTGATTTTTGCACTTGTAAATTTTTGGCACTCTTCTATTTGCAATTCTGGTTAGATGCTAACTGCATTTCGTTGTACTGTACTTGTACATGTTCACTGACAATTAAGTTGAATGTAATCTAATCTAATTTCAATTATTATTGGGGTCAAAATGACCCTGGTTGGTTTCACCATATAAATATTATACAAATAATGTTTACTTGAAATTACTGAAAACTAAATGATACCAGAATCAAAGGATGGTAAATAAGCTTTTAAGGACTAATGTGGATTGTACTTGGTACAAAAGTTGCAATTTGTATTGAAGAAAAGTATATATTTTCGTTTTACACTATATGCAAATTAACTGTAACTTTCCTAAAATAATTATAATCAGTTATCTTTTTTTCAGATAAAATTAATTACATAACTAATAATGTTTTAAGAAGAAATAAGTTAACATTTTGCTATGATGGTTGTCTGTTACAGTAGTTTATTCTTGGGGTCCCCAGGGACCCCAGTTGGTAGTCATTATATGTTAAATATGTTGGCAGGATGAGGGTTAAAACAATACATCACAAAAAGCAATTAAAATAAGGTGAAATTGGTTTTTTGTTTAGAAATATTTTTTAAAAAAACAAAGTGTGCTGTGGAAGCTCCTTGTTTACACAGATGAAAGGAATTGGCCTAACAAGACACAAAACATGACCCCTCTGAACCATTAAAGATGGAAAATCCTATTTAAGTGTTTGGATATCCCAGTTAACACAGTTAGATCAAACATTGGGACGTGGACGCTGCATCACACCACCCAGACACGGCCAAGAAAAAGCTGCCCCTCAAATCCTACATGTAACGCTCAAGCTATACTGATGTATGGTGGCAGTATCATTTATAGACAATGATCCAAAGCACAAGGCCAAAGCAATATTGAAGTGGCTCAAGAACAAACGGGGAATACTGTAAAACTGCCCAGCCAAAATCCTGATCTATATCACATTGCAAATATGTGGCACTATTTGAAAGTTGCGTTCCACAGATGTTGTCCAACCAACCTGAACAACCAGGAAAATCTGCAAAATGTGGTACAAAATCACCCCAGCTGGGTGCAAAATCAGTACACACAGTACTGTGAAAACTTTTTAATTGAGTAAAGATATTTATTTGGGCAGTTAGTGTTTATTTGCTTTTAAACACTATATAACATAATAATAATAAAACAAAAATAATGAAAGCAATTAAAGGTAGAAAAAATTCAATTTGCTGTCCAAAAGGAAATTGATAACTTACAAGGCATCTAGCCATCTCACAAGATATCAATTACCTACCAAGAAAGTTTTGTTACTCTTTTGTCAGGAATTTCCAAGCCTTATTTTGACAGATAAGTGTGGAAAGATAGAGGGGAGAGGTTTTGCTGAGTAATCACTGGTCCAGACCACTGGACCAAACAAAACCACAATTTTATTTACTTTTTATTGTATTGATGTTTATTTGTGCTAATTCAAATGTTCTATGTTTTTAATGAGAAAATACACACTTATTCCCCAGATGAATAGCTTTGAACAATATTGTAATGTGGCCTAATACTTTTGCACAGCACTGTACCTGTTATTGCAGCAAAAGGTGGCACTATATTAAAGTGTGGGGTTAAAATACGTTTTACAATTTTTTTTCTAATAAATATTTCCCAACATGAAACCAATATCACTTTACACTAATTGATACAATTAAATATCAAACACATTGGCATTTTTGTGTATCATTAGTAATCAGTAATATGATAGATTGGGTCACAAGCTTGAATACTTACTAGGCGGTCTTTTTTAACAAAGGGCCAAAGGCCACTCAATTCTCCTTACTTTTTTCGCTCATTCACACACCCACACCCACACACACGCACACGCGCACGCACGCACACGCGCGCACACACACAGGTGTTGTACTGCCAAACAGGGTGTGTCACACCCCCCCTTTCTCTCTATGCCTCTCCCTTTCACAGCCCGTCCTTGCTCAGACAAACCTGCACTGTTTAAGTCTGAATCTGATGTATTAAACCTAATAAAAACATTATATTTTGCTTTCTAATGTTAACAGAATAGAGCATAGTTTAAACACATTTACAGTATAACCAATACTAAATCCATGCAAATAATTAGTTTAAAAAACGAGTGGACATTTTATCTTCATTCGATCACCACAAAAGTAGGCTACACAAGAAAGGTAAATGGGCGTTATGGGCCTAGCTTTTGGCCAATAGGTTCTGTTAAGGCAGCCTCCTTGTCTTCTTCTAGGCGTGGTCTGTCCAACAACTACGCTCTTCCGTGTAGTTAGATTAGTTGGAATATCTGTCTGCACAACAGCAGAAGTCGGGGAGGGTGTATGCAGGGCGAACCGTGTAAAACTAGTTCAGGGCATAAACTGGATTGGAAATGAGTTTGTACGACTCTCAAAGTAAAATTCCGACCATCACCCGGAGGTCTAATTCTCGACAAGATTTGTCAAACGGCAGTTTCACTTTTCCCAGGAATGACCAGGTCTTATTCAGTGGAGGTGGTTTTCAACAGGAATTTGGAAATGGATACACCTCTCAATCGTTCACCCAGACGTCCATGGGCGGAGGCGGAGGCGGAGGTGGAGGTGCTGTAGGCTACGGAGGAGGAACAAAGTATGTTCAACTTTACATGCAGAATTAGACTATGCTAATGTGAGATTAAGGACAGTCCGACCAATAGTTACATTCATTTACCTTACTCGAAATCTGTTATATAAATTGTAGATAGGCCTATAGACGATGAAAATAAATCTGATTTGTGTAATAAATATTTGACTTGTCTTACTGTCTTGCCAAATAGTTTTCAAGCAGCAGATTGACCGATATTTTTTTAAGGTTTGTTTTTCTTTGTCTTTTAAGGTGTTGAATTTTTCAAAAAGCGAACTGTTAGAGGTATTATGTTATCACTATTAGCAATTACATGTTAACAATAGGCCTACATGCACTATGTTAATAATAACTGGCCTGTATAAGTGAAAAGTGGCATGAGAAGTGGCCCAAAAGTGCTTTTCATGTGATTTGGTGGTATCTGAAACAGAAAGGTTTGATAACCATGATCTTGCCCACACCTACCGAGTTGTTCTTTCTGATACATTCTAGAAATCTGAACGTAGTAGGCCTATTACCTGCATTTTTATTGTAAAAAAAATAAATAGTGTAATGTATTACCCATAATCCAATATACCAGTATCTCATGGTAATCGATAAAATAATACAATAGTAATTAAAAAGTGATTGACAGGTTGCACTGCCAGTCGAGGCTTCCCACTATACTGTAGCACCAATACAACAGCTAATCTGCCATGGACAGAGACAGTCAACATTTATGACAGATTATATACTGATAATAACATTGTTTAGACTTGTTTTAAGTCTGCTTTAATTTAATTACACTACCTTTAGGAATCATAAAATGTTGACTGGCATTATACAGAGAACTTTTACATTATGGTCTTGATGACAAAACTACAGTCTCACACCGATTACATGCAGCTGAGGCAATTACATAGTCATTAATTCATTGTTGAATTCATGCTTTCCACCCGGTCTCTTTGCCAACCAGATGTAGGCTATCAGAGCATTTTTTTGTTTTTGCTATAAACAACAAAGGATTTAGTGGGAGATTGCATTGATATTTTCTGGAAGTTTGGTTAAAGAATGTAATTTCAGGAATTGTTTACAATCCAGCATGAGTTTCTTTTTGTTTTAGAGCGTTGTATTACAAGATCAAAGAGCACCTAATGGATTTACTATTGAACCAGAAAAGGGTGTCTCCGTGCGGTTATCTCTACATTTTTTATGTCAAAGCCACTAGATACAGATCTGTATTTGTACCATGTTCATATGTGAAACTACTTTGGAAACACATCCAGCTATAGCAAAAAAAATATTAACATTAAGTTACATCCTAATGTCACCTACCTTATTAAAATTGTTTGTATTAGTATATAACTATATTATTAGAATAGTATAATATAAATAAAAAACGTTATTACAATAGATGTTTTGTGTTACAATATTACTAACGTTGATGGTCCGTTTTCTTCTGTCTTTTTTAGTGTCCATGGCAGAGCTGTATTCCTATACAACCAGGGTCGGAAATGCCTGGAGAGACTAAACGTAATTCTTCAGGCAGTAAGTCATTTACAGATAAAAACACCAGTTCACATGTCAGAACCATGTTTGGTTGTGGAAGAGGAGCACTTCATTCAAAAATCTGTCACTTTTCAAGAATGGTGTTAGCTTGCGTATATATTGCCTTTGATGTTTCTATGTAAACAGCAGGAGCTGGTGATACTGATTTACCCGTGTGTTGTGTTGATGCAGCATGGGTGGCGACTTCAGCTGTACTGAAAATGTCGTACTATCTTCAAAGGGCTCCTTGCCTTTGGTTGGTTAATGGGTCTTTGTTATCCCTGTTGTGTTTTCAGCCATTTTGGACTCAAATTGGTGTTATTTTAACTTTTGTTTTAACTGTCCTCTTGGCTGTCCTCGTGACTCTCCTCGTTGCTGTCTTTATGACGGTGTGGTGTGACCTGGGTTTCCATGCTGAGCCGAAAGTCGCCCTGTTGCCTATGGTAGTGTGTCAGCCATGTTGACATAGTTCACTGTTGTGGGTAGGTTGGGTTTGTTGACAGTACTCTTTGGGCTGCCTACTGACCGTATGGTTGTTCTTCCCAGGGCGCTGCACAAGAGGCGGTGGACAGGCTGCTAATGATGTCCTCTGAGACCATAAGTCAGCTGAAGGAATGTGCTATTGAGCTGCACCATATGAGAGTCCCCAACGACATGATAATCCAGAAGTAAGCAAAGGTGTCAGAGAATAAGAGAGGGTGTTTTTGTGTCTCTGATACATTAAGTCACGCTTGTTTTTGTTTGTTCTCAAAAACCGATGGGACGAATCACCTCTATTATTAATGTCACCCCCCCGCAGCATAGAGGAGCTCCAGAGCATGCAGAGTGACATCACCTCCAGAATCACCGGAGTGCCCGTGAGGGTGAACAGGGGCAGCGTGAGCTGGGAGGAGAGGGGGAAGACCTACATGGATGCCATGTCTTGGATGCACCAGCAGAAGGTATGCTAACTGATGCAACGGGGCGGGGGGGAACCAGTTAGAACCATACGACGGTATCTTCTGGGGCCTGGAATACAATCCATGAGACTTAAGTCTAAGGCGAGAGGGAGTGAGGGGGTTCGGGCTTGAGAAAGGCAAGCAGAACAGAGGCTGCAGAAAGGGTGAAGGTAGGAAAGTGTGAAATGTGACACTACTGAGTCATATTATGGAGCATGACTGTTGGACTGAGCACCAGCATGCCTCTGAGAACACGCCTTGATTCCTTCAAATCCACGCCTGCATACACCTACAAACACCACACCCGGCCTCTCCCTCACCTCCCCGTTCCTCTCTCTGTCTCAGCCCTTACATATCATTATCTCATCATAAATCATCCCCGTTCTCTGCTTGTTTTTCTCCCAGATGTGTCATTCTGACTTTGTCACTGCTTGTGTTGTGTACACATTGTCCTTCGTTGTAACGCGTCAAGTTCAGAAAAGCATTGATAGCTGCGCAACAGGCAACAATAAAATGTGTCCTTACTTGTCTCTCCCTCCCCCTCTCTCTCTTCCCGTCTCTAATGGGTGTGTGGGAGCTGTCTCCCCTCCTTCCCAACCCCACAGATTCCCCTCTAACCTCAGGGTAATAACTCATGGAAATGGATCCATATTCAGGTCCAAGTGTATTCATTGCGACAGTCAAGCTCATAAAACAAACTTTTGTGTTACAACTTACAACTGTACGTGCATAAAATAAGGCTGGATATGGAAAGCTACAGAGAACAAAAAAGAAAGTGTCCGGGGTGAGGTGGCCATCAAACCGCTTTACACCAGTTTTATTGTGTTTTTTTCACAGCAACCATTTTCTTATCAAAGCTGAGTGGAGTGAGCTCTCTACGGGGGAAATAGTTGAAATAGTTTTGTGCTGATGACTGTCACGCTGGACTGACACAGTAAATGATGATTTAGTGCCATCTAGAGGAAAGAGTTAGGAAAGAAACATTCATGCATTGTAACAGATTAGAGAATGTATCAGGGGTTCACCCGAAAACATTAAATGGAAATGCCTTAAAAATTACACTTGATAGCGCTTCTTTATGGAATACTGTCAAGATATTGTTAGTCAGTAATGCTGTGTGATATTATGTTAACAATAGCAAAAGTTCAGCCATTTTGGTGCCATGATGTTTGGCAGTGTTGTTGAGGCTTGTCTTTCCGTCGTTAGCGTCTGATTGAGATGTCTCCATGGGGTGATGACTTGGCAACCATAGAGCAACATATCATCAACCACAACAAGTTCCACAACTCCATTCAGAGGAGCCAGGAGATGGACAGAGCCAGAAACGAACTGGTAAGGACTGAAGAGTTGACTAGAAGTCAGGCCCAGGGTCCACCTGGTCAGGTCACATGGTAATGTGAAATGTCTGGCCCTACTAATACTCTATGTGTTTCTCTAAGGCTCAAAATGATGACAGGGGTGGCCTGAATTCCCTGCAGCAGGAATGGGACAGTATGCAGGTATACGTCCACGTTAACGACAAGTAAACATGCTGGGTGATTCATTTTCACCGTAGGCGTGACTAGCGTATTAGCCGTGAGCTCATCTTTTCTTTGTCTCTTCCGTCAGAAAATGTCATTTAATCGTTTGACCCAACTGAGGGACCTGCAAAACATCATTGACGAGATCTCGAAGGCCATCATGTGGGTCAATGAGAGGGAGGAGGAGGAGCTGGTATTCAATTGGGGAGACAAGGACATTGACGTCTACATCCCCAAGAAACAGGAGAGCTACTCTGTAAGCCTTTACACTGTCCTGATGTCTATTCAGTACAGTCATCAGACATGCCACCACACTTCCTAGAATGATTTACTCTCTGCTCACAATTTTTAAAATAACTGGAGAATAATTTATACTGAGGTTCATGCCCTAGTAACCATGATCAGCTAAGACTTGATTCTTATTGTAGTGGCTATTTGAAGGTCCACTGACAGTCTGCCTTTTCAGAAACTGATGAGTGCCCTGGAAGTTAAGGAGAAGGATCTGAACAAACTGAAGCAGAAGGTAGACAGCCTGCTGAAAAACAATCACCCAGCCACAGACAAGATTGAGGTAAGAGTAACTTCAACCTCGCCTGGTTTTGAACATTTCCAACGCTTTCCCAAAATTCTCAGGTTTTCCAGAAATCCCAGTTGGAAAGTTCCTGGAATAAGGGGGAAATAAGCAAGAAAAACAGTGAATTTGGTGCAACCCTACGCATAGCCAGCGCTGTTTATGGTGGTAATGCTAGCTAAACTGTCCTGTTTGTTTGATCCCAAGGCCTATATGGACACTCTTCAGACCCAGTGGAGCTGGCTGCTCCAAATTACCAAGTGTATCCATGTCCACCTGAAGGAGAATGCTGCCTACAGCCAGGTGAACACATGCGTGTACATGCTTGCATGAGTGCGCGTGTACACACACGTGCGCGCACACACACACAAACGCTTAAAATATTTTTTACTAAGCTTCCATGTCTACAACAGTTCTTCAAGGAGGCCAAAGAGACCCACATCAAACTGCAGAAGGAAAATGAGAGCATCCGTAAGAAGTACATCTGTGATAAAGGGACACCTCTGGAGAATCTCACTGAGCTCCTCAAGAAGCTCGAGGTACCAAATATTGAATGAACCCTGGGAATGTTTCCATAGAATCTCTCACAACCGTCAAGCGGGTTGAGAGATGTCTGGATATATATTTTTAAATTGGGTGGTGGGGGTGTATAGTGGGAGGGTTTTCATTTTGTGGTAATATAATGGACACATTGGCTTTTATTACTTTTTATTAACCAATTTTAAATGCCCATATTTCTTGTAAGTCAAAGTAATTATAAAACTATATAACTATAAAACACTATTAGGCCTTGTTATAATTGTCTTTCCCAGTAGAATGATTTTGTTAGGGTTGTGTATTCTCTGTCAGCCTAAGTAAACAGATATCAGAGATAATCCATGTTATTTCCAGTTGATAATCTGGGTAAGCGCACTCTTTCTAGCAACTTTCTGCCAGTTTTGCCTCCAGGGTGGAATCAAACCTGGAATGTTGATTTGATCTGTTTCTATGATTTACATGCTGTATCAGTAAATGTCATACGTTTATGGTCAGTGGAGATAACGCATCCCTGTCCAGCTACGGATACAATGAACATGTCAGTTGAGCTGTTTACAAAATCATTAAAAACAATGGCTGACTTGGTGGGATTGAAAAGCCTGTATTTTTGGCTACAGCATAAGAATAATTATAGGCTATGCCTATATTTGATTGGAGCCTAAGCCTATGTTTGTTTTTAAGTGTTACAAATAATTCTTTGTTTTATCAGATTCTGTTAGCTTGTCTATGCAATGTGATGTTGTGAGGAATCTCAGACATCATCTTAAACTTGTATTATTGTTTATTGAAATGGCTATTGTTTATTAAATTCTGCAACAAATGAAGTTGAATGTGTAAAAGCAGTCTGAAACTGTTATTGACCACAGATTAAAGGTAATCTTATAGTATTACTTTTTTTGGTTTGCTCTGCGGGATTTTCTGACAATTTATTTTGCAAACCTTTGGTCAGGTATCAGTTTTGCTTAAATTTCCTATTCTGCTGGTCTTTTTCCTAACCGTTCTCTCTGTCATTATTAGGCCTACAATAATCTGATGGCTCATAAAAGTTATTTAAGTGAAAGAACAAGTGGACTACTGGCCTGTGCTTTGTCCCCATGCAGAGAGAAAAACTTTGACCTTGAAATTCACTTTGTATTTGTCCCATGCAGAGTGATAAGGAAAGGATCATGGAGAATAACAGGCAGGTGAAACAACTGGTCAGCAAGTCCAGGAACATTGTGAGGCTGAAACCACGTAACCCTGAGGAGAAGACCAGTAGCCCTGTCATCGTACAGGCCCTGTGTGACTTCAAACAAGATCAGGTTAGACACATGAACACACCAGAAAAAACACACACATCCTAAATGGTTAACCCATGATCTTGCTTCAGGTACAGTATACACTTTTATTACAATACCTATATACCCCCACCCCCGACACACACTTACAGTACAAAAGTAGCGTGGAGAAGTGCTGGAACAGCAGTTCACAGTAAAACAGACGGCATGTGTTCTGTGTCCTACAGAAAGGTATCTTGAAAGGGGACGAGGGCATCCTGAAGGACAACTCGCAGCGCAGTAAGTGGCTCGTGACAGGTCCTGGAGGCCTGGACATGATGATCCCATCCGTGTGCCTCCTTATCCCCCCTCCCAACCCTCACAGCATCGGACAGGCCAACAAGTAAGACCCCCCCCCAGCATCCATGTTATAGTCCTTTCAATGGACTAAAAAAACGTTCTTAACAATAGCCTTACGGCACGTAAAGCTGACATCACAGTGTAACAACACAAACAGAACATGGAGTAGTGACTTACCCTACACTGTTTATTGCAGAATTGAGCAGTTCTACGAAGCTATCATGGGGATCTGGAATCAGATGTACATCAACATCAAGAGCCTTATCTCCTGGCAGTACTGTGTCAAAGACATCAATTACATCAACTCTCTTACCGTCAACATGGTAAGGTCGTAGACGAGACCAGCACTTCCAGCACTGCTAAGCTACAGCTATCAGGTGTCTGGCATCGCCTTTAGCCATCGAAGGAAGACTTTTGTTGAAATCCATGAAAGCTTTTGTTTCGCCCGTGAGAATGATGAGCACGTTTTATTCTGTCGTGTGAATTGAAATAATGAGAAATGAGGAGAAATTTTGGTTTAGCAGGTAGAATGTAACATTGACACACGGTGTAGCTGAACTGAGTCATTAGTACTACAGTCAATAGTAACAAAGGTAATGGAATATTCCACGAAACCATTTGGAAAGAAGATCTACGTTTTTGTATGTGCATTTTAGAAATGTGTACTGCTTTTACACAATATTATTTATGTCTAACATCTAAATCCACAACAAGAATTATGTTGATGTTTAATGAGCTCTCTGCTTTCTCTTACCACGGTGGTCTTTAGGAGGAGTCTTTTTAGCTTACAGTAATTTAAAAGTATTTTCCATCCTCTCGATCTTTCCCTCTGCTAGCTGTCCCAGATGCGTCCTGAAGATTACCGCAGCATCATAAAGAGGTTGGAGACTCACTATCAGGAGTTCCTCCGCAACAGCCACGGTTCCGAGATGTTTGGAGAGGATGAGAAAAAAACCATAGAGGGCCAGTATGCTGGAGCCCAGAAACACTATGATACCATAGTCATAAACCTGCCCGCATACAGTGAGTGTCTTAGAGTATGTATAGAGTATGAGCTACATAGCGTAGCATGATGGCTTAATACCTTCCATCACCACACAGCAATCTACATAAGTTCAACGGAATTCTGTCCTATATCCCTTTCATACAAAAAACAAAGTGACTATGCTATCAATCTGGATACATGACAACTTATTTTCTGAAACTTCTCCAAAAAGCATGTCAGCAAAAAATGTGGCACATTTGTTTTCAGCTGATTTTACTGATGGTCTGCCTCCATTCAGTTAAAAATCAACACTTAACTGTGAATTACACGGACATAAATACAGACTAAAACTACCACACTCTTAGCTAGACAACTAATATTAGGGAGTAGCTAGTACAACTAATTGAATGTAATAGGACTAGTCACTAATAGCTGTTTTCCATTAACTGGCACAACTCAGTAATAACAGTCCTATATTCTTCATGATTGTTTCCAAAAACAGCTGGATAGCAACAAAAGTTAGTATTAAACAACTTTAAACTTTTGGAAAAATAAACACAATGCAAACACAGGTATTGCTGTCACATGGAAGGGATATTAGAATCAGAAGGCTTAAGTAAATGAATTGAATAACCATATAATATTGGTTATCAGTTATATGAATACTGAATTCTACTGTTTCATAAAATCTGCTATTTTCAAAATGGTTCCATTTAATTTCACAGATCAAAATATAGAGGTTATTCAGCGGCCGGTGAAGCCAGAGGTTATTAAATTGGTATCGGAGCCAGTACCATCACCAGCACCATCGCCCAAGCCTGAACCGCCCATCAAGGCGGACACTATCCAGACTACCAAGACTACCAAGACTGAGACGTCTAGCCTGAGCTTGACCCTGCTCAGTGACCTCCAGTCTCTCAGAAACAGTCTGGAGCTGGCAGAGTCTGGCATCAGCCAACACCTTCATGTGCCCCTGGGGGAGAACAGTGTGCAGGAATGCTCACAGCGCCTCCTTAAGCTGGAGGTATTCCAATGTAGAACAGACATTTAAACAGAGCAAAAACAGAGCATGATGTTAAAAAACAGAAAAGACAAGTTAAACAGAGGAAATTGCCTTGTTTGAATGATTCAGCAATTCAGAATTTTGTCATCCAGTTTTTGACATAATGTGTAAGTTAACATGACTGGATAGCTGAAAGCTGTGTGAATAAAACTACGCTTCTACCAATTCAGTGGTCTTAGGTTAGTACCGGTAATTACTATGAAACGGGAGGACACTTTAATCCCAAAAAAAAACAAATTGCTGGCACACTGGCATTGGTGGCTCCTTGAGCTTTGAATAAATGTTGAAATCCCCTAAATGCATGTGTTATGTCTTAACCTGTGCCTCTTGAATCAGGGCATTTACCATGATCTGGATGGTCTGCGTGATGAGTACCTGAGGCTAAGGGAGAGAGTTCTGAGGCAGCTAGATGGGACGGCGGCAGACTCAAAGCAGGCCACTTTCCTCAGGAAAGAGCTGGACAACCTCAACCAGAAACTGGGTGACCTGCAGGGCCTTTCCTCTGCCTACGTTCAGAGGTGCGGCTTTCTCAGGAGTATCTACCTTCGGGTCTTCTTCCTGTGCTAGCGGTTGAGGTGTTCTTGTAACGTGTGTGTATGTGTTGCCCGTGTAGACTGTCATATCTACAGAACCTGCTCCAGAACCTCCTCCAGGCTGAGGATGTCATCAAGGTCCATGAGGCCCGTCTGACGGAGAAGGAGACCACCTCCTTGGACCTGAACGAGGTGGAGAAGTACAAGGTCACCCTCAAGGTTAGACACGATGTCGATCGTCACTCCCGTCCATTCATATGTTACAGTCGATGGATTGTTGCTATAGCATATGTTACGTTTGACTTTGAGCCGCCTAATAAATGATCGGGAAATGTGATGTGTCACGTTTTAGGTGGTCTGCTACAAAATGACTATGTGTGGCATTGTGAAAGCCAGTATATTTCAACAAGCTGAGTGTCCATTAGGGTGTTCATCCTGAGGCTTGTCGGTTTTCTGCCCCTAAAGCAAATGAAGTCTGATATGGAACGTAAGAGGGACTTGCTGAAGGCCATGGAGAGTGACCTGCATAATGCAGTTCAGGTGAACAGCCAGATCTCAGCCTCTTTCCACAAGTGTGACGTGGACCTGTCCAAGTACGCTGACTTGGCGGGTCAGATGTCTGATCGCTGGAATCGCATCCAGACCCAGATCGACAGCAGGTGGGAGGAGTCAAAACATATTCTTCTTACACACGCTCCCGCAAGCTCGTTAACGCACATTAAATGTCTCCCATGCAACCCGTCTGATGAATGACTTGATTGTAAATGTAAACTGACCGTACGACTGACTTCTCCCTCCTATCACCATTATCTTCCCCTTCTTCAGAGTTTGGGACCTGGAGAAGCAAGAGAAACAGCTGAGACATTATCAGCAGAGCAGTGGAGTGGTAGACCAATGGATAGACAGTGCTAGGCAGCGTCAGGACACCTTGCAGACAGCTAAGCTCAGCGACATACCAGCCCTCATGGAACACCTCAAACAACAGAAGGTAGGTCATTGCATAGCCATAAAATATTTATTGCCATTACTTTATAGTGCAATTCAGTAGAGTGTCTGGATTGTTCTCTCAGGTATGACTGATAGAGTTGAATGCACTTGTGACAAGATATTTATGTTTGATGGACAGGTGCTGCACAGTGAGATTAAGGGGAAGAAGGAGAAGGTGGAGGATGTGCAGAAGGATGCCGACACCTGTGCTTCTTCCATCAAGGTAAATGTAGTTCGACTCGAGTCACTGGTACGTGGCAAACTGTATTCGTTCTTCAAAGTCATTTGGGAATTTTGCTCTATTCTGGTGAGATAATCAAACAAGTGCACATTTAAATCAAACATGCCATAGCATGTTAAAATACATTGTTTAACTGTCTTCATTTGGTTCTCCTTTTCAGGATTATGAGTTGCAGCTGGCCTCTTATAGTGCTGGCCTGGAGACCCTGCTGAACATCCCTGTTAAGAGAACTGTGCTGCAGTCCCCTGCCACTGTGGTCAGACAAGAGGTAAAGGACCAGTCAGTCCACCAGGGTTCAGTAGAAAGTGTTAAATTTTGTCAGGTCCCATACAAAAACGCCTCTCAAAGTGTGATCAGTTCAGCTTTTCAGAGAATAATTATTCTAAATCTTGATGGTGAGTGCTGATCCTAGATGTTTTATGAGTATAGAGCCCAGTTTTTACCCTGGTAATGTGGGTAAATGGGATTAAAACCCCTGAGGTGATATAACTCCGTAGAGTAGTTACTGTGATGTTAATCCCGATGTGATAATCCTTGTTTTTGATGTATTTGCTTTTTGGCTCGATTGAAATATAAATCATAAATGCTGGCAGTTAACATTGTTCCCCTGGAAGTTTGTGGTTTTCTATCTATTAACTATTAGCTGCAACCCCACTAGGCTGCTGACCTCCAGTCTCGATACATTGAGCTCCTGACCCGCTCCAGTGACTATTACAAGTTTCTAGGGGAGATGCTCAAGAACATGGAGGAAATGAAGGTAAGATTTGAATTGAAAGTAATGGTGTTATGATATGCAGTTTATGGATGTCTTCTAAATTAAATTATAATTATCTTCCATTCAGGGTCCAAAATTAGCACTCGCCAGCCGACAAATGCGGGGAAATTTTGTCTTTGGCGAGTAAATTGTGGACTGGCATAAATTGTGTAAATTGCGGACTCTCTACACTGGCGGGTAGAAAAAAATAATTTCCTACACGTGCTAGATAAAGCTGCTGGTTTGCTGTCACTTCAGTCTGCTGGATCTGCCGCGCTGCATGTGTCGTGCTCATGCGTAGTACGTAACGTTAATTGCATTCAGTCATCAAACAGCATTTTTTTGTGATACAGTAGCTAAAACCTGAGGTGGGCCTACTTGTTGGCAGTTTAAGCAAACCCAGCCATCATGTGGAGGTTCATTTATAGTGGAGCCCCCAACAAAGAAAAACAAAACCGCCCAGGCCGAGGAGACCACTCCTACCATGGCTAATACAAGCGCCCCCATGTCATCTCATCCACCGAAAATAATGAGGAACTTGTGAAACTCTGTGTAAGATGGCGATACAATGAAGGTGTTCCAAGAACATGGCTGGAGTTTAAGGAGGGGTTATATTTTGCAGTGTGTCTTGTCAACGCAGGAAAAGAGCAGAGGCAATTCCTTCGTTGTTGGCACTACAACCATGAAACTGGAGAATATATTCATTAATTCAAATGTGTTACACTTTAGTGTTGAAACAGTTGAATTAAAATTTCTGCATACAGTTAATGTTACTACCATTATTACTGCACACTACTATAATATTGATTGAGAATCGCATACGAGACCAAGATGACATGCTAAATACTACTAATAGCAAATAGTAAAAAGCAATGCATTTTTTTGTCTGGTAAAAAATCTGTCTAGCTGGTAATTTTTTTTAATCTACCAATAGTCTTAGCTGGTATGCCAAAAAGTTTATTTTGGACCCTGCATCCATTTCTGTCAGTGGCAATGACTGGGTTTCCATAATCCGATCCTTCATATGTTTTTAAGGGCACCTAAGTTTGAGTGCAACAAATGTTTAATCATGTCTCCCCCCCCCAGATAAGAAACACCAAGATTGAGATGCTAGAGGAGGAGCTTAGCCGTCTGAAGGAGGACATAAAAGACCGCAGCCAGAAGTACCGTTTGTTGGAGGATGCCCTGGCACGCTCCAAGCTGGAGCTCACCCAGTCTAAAGAACAGCTCCTCTCCATTGAGGAGGTGAAGAGGACTACCGTCTTACAGGCCAATGCGACCAAGGAGAGCCTGGACACCACTGCCAGCCAGCTGACTGAGCTCAGTGACAAGCTGTCGCGCCTCACCTACCAGCTGGACGAGGAGAAGAGGAAGAGGAGGTTGGCCGAGGAGCGTTATTCAAGCCAGCAGGAGGAGTACGAGGCGGCCGTGCGTCGACGCCAGAAAGAGCTGGACGAGCTCAACTGGTCCAAGATCGACCTGGAAAAGGCTGTGAAAGACAAGGAGCGCGAGCTAGAGAGGCTCAAGATGCAGCTGGAAGAGGAGGCCACAAGGAGGCGTGGAGCAGAGCAGGAGATCTCTAAGGTAAGAACCCAATGCAACCAGGAGATAAGTAACCTTAAGCAAACGTACCAGTCGGAGATCCACGTTACCAAGACCACCATCCTCAAAGCTTCTCAGCAGAAAGAGGAGGACACGGTTGAGCTCAAACTACAGATCGAGAGACTAGAAGCAGATAAGAGGGATCTTGAAGAGGATTTGAGAAGGTTAAGGCTATCTGTGACTCAGACAGAGGAGATGAGGAGAAAGGCAGAGGTAGCAGCCGATCAGCAGAGATCTTCAACAACAGAGGAGTCAAGGAAGAGGCGAGAGCTGGAGATCCAGCTTCAGACCATGGTCACTCAAAGAAGAGAAGAGGAGCTGAGGCAGAAGGAGGAACTGGCCAATGCCAAGAGGAGCAGCCAGGAAAAGAGCAGGCAGATTAGCCTGCTGACACACAACCTGGAAGAGGCTGGCAAGAGGAGGAATGCCCTGGATATAGAGGTCGCCAAGCTTAAGCAATCCTATACTGAGTTGCAGACCAGTTATTCCACCTCTCAGGAGGTCATCAACAAGCTCAAGATCTCAGAACATGAGATCCACCTCGTCCGAGCAGAGCTGGAGAAGCAGACCAATGAGAGGAACAAGGCTGAGACCAATGCCACCAGGCTGCAGAGTCGCATCCGGGAACTGCAGGCCATGGTGGATGGTCTGGAAGTGGAAGTGGAGGCTCAGAAGAAAGCCACCCAGGATGAGTTCACCCGCAGGAAGGGAATTGAGTCTGAGCTGGAGAAGATGACCCAGACCTGCAGAGAGCACAATACCACCATCAACACCCTCCGGGCCAGACAGGAAGAGGTGTCCACCTCAGGAAGGAAGTATGAGCAGGACCTCCGAGCTCTTCAGGAGTCTCTGGACAAGAGCCTGCGGGGCCACAAGGCTACCACGGAGAGCCTTGATCAGGTATCAGCAGAGCTAAAGGCTCTCGAACAGCAGCTTTTCCAAGAGCAGACAAAGGTCCGTGAGTTAAATCTCCGCAACGAGAGCCTGTATAAAACCATTGAAGAGAAGAGCCTGCTTCTCAATGATGCCAATACAGAAATCGATAAACTTCAGAGTCTGACCCAGAACCTGACCAAGGAGAGGCTGAAGTTGGAGGAGGAACTGAGAGGAGTAAAGCAGGAGAAAGAGCAACTCAAACTTGCCAGAGATAGTGTTGATGGAGAGAGCGCATCAAAGATCTCTTCCTTGCAAGTCCAGCTCCAAAGTAGCAGCAAGATGACTCTGGAACTTCAGTCTCTCATTAAGGACCTGACGAAGGAAAGAGAAAAGCTAAAATCGGATTTAGACAAAGTACAAAAGCAATTTCTTGAGGTATTTTGATTGATCTGACCGGTCAACTCCAAATTATTTCAGCAACTGCATGAATGGGTGGCACTGAGAGGATCAAGTTTAAATTATTCCCATAATGAATCAGTGTTTTCTGATTCTGATCTTGATCTAGAAAGTTTGGGTAAACTTTTGCATGAGAAAATGTCTTTGCTTTTCTTTGCTACAACAATAATAACACTTGTAATTTTGTAACTTAACTATTTATTAATTATTAATAATAACTACATTAACTTGAATAATAATGATATTCTATGGTTTGCACTATTCCCACTCATCACTTCTTTAAGATATCTTCAGTACATCACAACCTTCATCTTTTATACTACCAATATAAAATATGAATATGTAAAAATGTATACAGTCTTTATCCTTAACAAAAAATGTGCTTTCCTCTTTTTGAATTCCAGACCTCTATGATGGTGCAGCAGTCCCAGACCCACTACACAGAGATCCTGTCTGAGAGGGACAGCCTCCTGATCAAGCTGAAGCAGCTGGAACAGGACAAGACCCGCCAGGGTCGCTATGAAGAGGAACTGAACCGCATCAAAGTTACTTTGGAGACAGAGTTACGAAACAAACAGCGTCTCCAAGAAGAAAGGGACATGATGCAAAAAGACTTCACCTATTGGAAGAGCCAGTATGAACTAAAGGAGGGGCAGATGAGGCAATGCGACTCAGACAAAAACAAGATAGAGAGGGAGAGACTCTCCCTGAAGAGCGAGTTGGAGCGAATGTTGTTGGAGCTGAGGACCGTGGAGGAGAGGTATAAGGGCAGGCTGCAGAACTCTGAGAGGGAGTTGTCAGACCTGGCCCTAAAGAGAGACGCCCTGGAGAGGGAGCTTAGGAGGCTGCAGCAAAGGCCTGACTCCATGAGCATCCAAACACAGACAGACGACAAAGTGGTCACTGTGGACCCCTCCAAGCTGGTGTTTGACGGAGTTCACCGCAAGGTCACCGCTCACCAACTGTGTGATTGCGGCATCATCACTAAAGAAACCTTAGGGCAACTGCTGAACGGAAAGAGGACTGTGGAGGATGTGTCAGTTGACATCCAACGCAACCTCAAGGGAACAGGTATCATTGCAGGTATGGTCAAAGGTGGTGAAAGGGTGTCCATCACTGACGCCAAGACCAAGAACCTAATTAGCCCGGAGAGTGCCCTAATGCTGCTGGAGGCCCAAGCCGCCACCGGCAACATCATTGACCCCAAGTTTAATGAGAAGATGTCAATTGATGCCGCCTGCTCAAGAGGGGTGGTGGACACAGATGATAGAGATGCTTTGATGACAGCCGAAGCAGCCAGTACAGGCTTCAAAGACCCATACAGTGGTAAGTTGCTGTCCATTGGACAGGCTCTAAAGCAGAACCGTCTGGACAAGGAGACAGCCCTCCGTTTGCTGCAGGCTCAAGAGTCTGTTGGTGGTATCCTGGACCCAGTCCTGAGTGTGTTCCTGCCCAAAGACCTTGCACTTGACCGCAACCTGGTTGACGAGGATCTCTACAGGTCTTTAAACAAGAAACCTGCCTGCTATCTGGACCCAATCACTGAGAAAAAGATTAGCTACAGTGACCTGAGGCTGAATTGTTGGACGGAGCCATCTTCTGGCATGCTTCTCCTTTCAGCTCCGGAAAAGTTCAAGACTGTAAAGGGTCTCAGGGGCAATGTGAATGTTGATGATCTGGTCAAATCCAACCTGATTTCTGCAAAAGATGTGCAGACACTCAGCAGCCAGCAAATTGAGGACAAGCTTAAAAACTACCTGCATGGTTCTTCCTGCATAGCTGGGATCTATGATGAGGCCAACAACAGAACGATGAGCATCTATCAGGCCATGCAGGATGGTCTGCTCAGACGAGGCACCACCCTAGAGCTTCTGGAAGCCCAGGCGGCGTCTGGCTTCGTAATTGACCCTGTCAACAATGTCTTCCTGACTGTGGAGGAAGCCTGGAAAAGAGGCCTTGTAGGCAAAGAGTACAAGGACAAGCTGATGTCTGCAGAGAGGGCTGTCACTGGATACACAGACCCCCACACTGGTAAGACCATCTCCCTCTTTCAAGCTATTGAAAAGGATCTAATTGAGAAGGGCCATGGAATCAGGCTGTTAGAGGCTCAGATCGCCAGCGGTGGCATTATCGACCCGAAGGAAAGCCACCGTATTGATGTAGACATCGCTTACAAGAGGGGCTACTTCGATGAGGAGATGAACCAAATCCTCACCTATGAAGGGGATGACACCAAGGGCTTTTTTGACCCCAACACCCAAGAGAACTTGACCTATCTGCAGCTAAAGGAACGTTGTATAACTGACCCTAAGACTGGCCTTGTGCTTCTGCCTTTGAAAGACAAGAAGAACAAGTCCAAGCAGACGGTTCAGGACAGCAGCCAAAAGAACATCCTTCGTAAGAGGAGGGTAGTAATTGTAGACCCTGACACTGGAATTGAGATGACCGTAAGAGAAGCCTACCATAAGGAGCTCATCGACTACGACACCTTTTTGGATCTCTCAGAGCAGGAATGTGAATGGGAGGAGATCACCATAACTTCTTCTGATGGTTCAGCCCGCCTAGTGCTGGTGGACCGGAAGACCGGCACACAGTATGACATCCAGGACTGTCTGGGCCGTGGCATCATTGACCAGACCTCCCTTGAGCAGTATCGCTTAGGAGCCATTACTCTTCCCCAATTCGCAGACCTTATAACCAGTGGGAGCAGTCAAAGCGAGCTGTCAATCACTGCTTGCAACATGGAGAACCTGGCCACTTGCAGCAGCCCCGCCCAAGCCAGACCCTCTTCTCCCACAGTGCGCAAGCGCTTAAACAGTATCTCCATCACCTTCTCCCCACCAGAGGAGATTGACGAAGGGAGCCCCATAGCAGCCATCTTCGACACTGAGACAGTGGAGAAGATCACCATCCCGGAGGCTCTGCGGAGGGGATTAGTGGACGCCATTACAGTTCAAAGGCTTCTGGAGGCCCAGGCCTGTACTGGAGGCATTATCAACCCTGCTAGTGGTCAGCGACTTAACCTGCAGGATGCAGTGCACCAGGGCATCATCACTGATGACATGGCCACCAAGCTTAAGCCAGCCCAGAAAGCCTTCAATGGCTTTGAGGACGTGAAAACCAAAAGAAAGATGTCTGCAGCTGAGGCCATGAAGGAGAAATGGCTGCCTTACGAGGCTGGCACAAGGTTTATGGAGTTTCAGTATGTGACAGGAGGACTGATAGATCCTGGCACAGGGCAAAAGACCAGCATTGAGGAGGCAATCAGGAGGGGATGGCTCGATGGAAGAGGAGCACAGAAGCTCCAGGACACGAGGAGTCATATCAAGAACCTGACCTGTCCCAAGACCAAGCTGAAGATCTCCTATAAAGAGGCCATGGATAGCTGCATGGTGGAGGAAGGCAACGGCATGAAACTCCTCCAGGCTTCCTCCATTTCTAGCAAGGGCATTAGCAGTCCTTACAATGTGTCCAACCAAGGCTCTCGTTCAGGCTCTCGGTCTGGCTCGCGTACAGGGTCCAGGAGTGGTTCCCGCAGGGGCAGTGTGGATTACTCCTCCAGCTTCAGCACCTTCACTGCTGCTGCCTCCACCACCTTAAGCACCAACTCTAAGTTCTAATATAAAGAACACAATATTATACCAAATGAGTGTGTGTAGTGCATGAGGGAAGATTTTGTCTGTACTGTGGCAAATTTGTTATCGTTGAGGAAGAGAATATTTGATTAGATCAGGGTGGTATTTTTTGCATCAATTATGTTTTGTCACTTGTCTGGTTGAGGGAATAAAGGTTATATTTTGGATAATAGTTGGTTAGAATCATATAAATTTTTTTACAGCATTAGTGAGAAGAAATTTAGTTTTGAAATATAACATTTTAACACATAAAACACAATCTACTATTGTAGATTTATATTATGTAGACCATTTACTTTTTTAACAAACCATTTTGTCTGTGGCTCTCATTTTTTCCATATCATTCATTTCCCGGATCTGGAGTTTCCAGAAACGTTTGCATGTATGGATAACATTCTGTATGTCTATTTTCTCTACACGCAATTTCTGCTACAGCGTAATTGTAGAGCATGCTACACAGGCGAGTTCAATAAAGTTAAATTTAAGCTGAATCCTTGTCTGCATCATCACTTATAGACGCATTCTGATGAAAAACAAACTATTTTCCTTCCATTTTGATCTGGACGTGTAATATGTTGTAGTACCATTTTACCTCAAGCAATCATACAATTTCAAGTTTGAAAGCAAGTAGTTTTGATGACGTGCACATATTGGAACAATTTTATCCCAATCTTTATGTGATACAGGATAACCTAGCGTGTAACGTTACGCCCAGCTGACCGTCAGGAAGAAGCGCGTTGTACAGATCTGCTGTGTACCTGTTTGCATGAACGATTCAGTTGAAAGAATCACTACATAACTGCGAACTGCACATCAATACTGTTAACAGGAATGAGCTGTTGGCTGCACCGTAGACCAGCCTACTTCGGTGAAGAAGTGGTTACAGAAGTGCTGTTTTATCAACAACAAACTCAACCAACTTCCAATTTTACTGGTATACAAAAATGATGCTTAACTGGAGATTTAAATAAAGCTCGAAGAATCTACAATGTTTGTTTATTAATAGCCTACCACAACTTGCCTTTGCAGCTGTAACTTCTCGACTTCGGCTCACTAAACTTAAGTTAGAAAAGCTCCAAGTAGGCCTATTATAATTTCGATTTTGACGTAGGGTCCCGTTTCAAGAGAAACGCCATCTCAGCTCAATTTTATTTAAGAGCCATTTAACACTAGCTGGCTTTTTAAAAAATGTTTTTAAATTTATTGAGGTGCGACCTATAAAGAGCCACCCGTACCTACGGCACGTATAGGAATTAATGTACCGTTACAGCCCTAGGATATACGTAACCATCGAAATTATTGAGATTATTGGTGTTGTGTTAATTATACTGTGCTTTTTTTAGAAAATAAAATGTGTGCATATTCACTGAAACTTCCGAAAGCTCTGCATTTTTTAATTCGTTGGACTATGGGCCTAAAGATCCCCAAAATGTTGATCCCCAGACTGCACTTTCTAATAAACATCATTAATCCGTTACTCACGGCATTTTAATATCCACAATATTCATGTATGTTTTTTTTGCTTTAAAATAGTCCTTTGTAATAATTACATTACCTGAGAATTACACAACACAATCCATAGTATACAGTTAAACGAGTAGGCTACAATACATTGTGAATTTATTGATTGTATTTTATGTAATAATATATTATGTATTTCGAAGGATAGAAAAATAAAGTAAATATTTTCTCTTTGACTTTTTTAAAGTGTCATGTAAACATCTTTTGAAGTTAGTCCTTGGATTATATGGAGATTAAGGTAAGAAATAGAGAAAATGTCCTTACACAATGTTGATGCAATAATGGGTTCACCCACAGGGGGCGCAAACATTACTTACTGACTACAGAGTTAAATTGCTCTCACACAAACTCAATGAGTTTGTTGATGACCAACTCCAAAACCACTCGTACCTTTTAGAAAGCATTTTCACAGTGTAAATGTACAACACACAATCGCAACTGATATATTGATACAACTGCAAATTTGCAGTATATTGAAATTAACAAAATGTGTCCTACATGAGACTGTATCGGAAGTATGTCTTAGACAACAGCAATACAGGAATGTCAATTTGTATTTGTGTGAATGTTTAGCTTAAAGTTTGGACAGAGTCAATCATTAAGTAAGGCCACTCCTTCAGTATCCAAGGTCCATCACTCACACAGTGCTGTTATGTAAGCCAGATTCCACTGTCCCTGGATCAGTTGCCAAGCAAACAACTGGTCTCTTACATGCCTCAGGTCAAAGGTTATCAATGTACCATTGTACTACTATACAATAGGAGGTACAGTTAGTGTCATTCATTGGTTTTTTAAATGTATGTTTCTGAGACCCAGTGGCAGCTGGAAGTGACTGTAACTTTTTAGAAATTACCTGTCCTTTAGAATTTAGTGTGATGACTCATAAGAAATTGGCCGATATATATACTCCTAAGATTCAGTTAGTACACTTTCCTTCCTTTCTACCATACTACTGTATGCCCACATCACATGGGCTAGGGTTAGAAAAAAATATTGTTGCTAATAGTTACTGTTCGGTAGTTTGGTCTTACTTGTCAAGTCAGGTGATTCTGTAAACCATTTCTGTTCTTCGTGTGGGTTTTGGCTGGCTCTGTATATCGAAGCAAAACATTTACTGTTGAATAAACATTACAATGAAAATAATGGGTTTATTATTTTGCCCTTAATGTACCAGGTTGACTGAGAACATTCTCATTTTCAACAATGACCTGGATTACTGGTCAGATGATCTTTTGCCTAACATTTGACTGATGGTGACAACTCAGTAGAAAAAAATACATATCAACAGAATACACATAGAAAGTACTAAATAGATAGTACATCATGATACATAGCCCAGGGCTTAGAGCATCTGATCAGGAAAACAAATTACTGCAGAGATAACACAATGTGATACACAGGCTAGAGGTTAGAGCATCTAACCAGCAACCCAAAGTTTGCTGGATGGAAACTCTGAGGTGGCACATTGATACATCTGCCAATCACTCCTTAAACAACCGCAATTGCTCCTGTAAGTTTCTCTGGAAAGGCATGCCTGGGTAATATACAGACTCATCTATAAGCAAATCAAATTCAATACATTAATTATATATTCTAAAGGACCTTTAGTCATTTTTTCCTGCTGTAGTGTGTATAGACAATTAATTGACAGTGAAGGACACATGTATGACTTCCCTGAGGGTGCCAGTGGCCCAAAAGGGACAGACAGAATACATTTTAAGGTCTTTCAACTCAATTTCTATGTTGAGATGTTGAGACTGCCAAAGAAGCTTCATATCAAATTGATAGTTATCATTTCACTCTTAACCACAGTTTGTTTAAATCTTAGAGAGAACAATCACCATTTTTTTCCTTTAGTTGATGATAACGTTATAAAGTTCAGTATAATCTGGCCCCATCCCCCCTCTAACTCTCATGTATAGATATGTGTGGGTCCACTTGCCTGATATAACAAAGGCTGAAGCAGACATGGAGCCACCATTAGAATGAACGTGTTTTTGAGAGAGAGAGAGAATGAAATATTGGGAGGGGAGGGGTTTGAAGAAGGGGAGAGAGGGAAAAGAGGAGGGATGAGGGAGGTAGTGAGCCCCAGCCCAGCGGCACTGTGGGAGGACTATCCCATGCCAGGACTTGTGGCGGCTGCAGCTAGCAGCCTAGGTTGACTGGAGGAAGTGCGTTGGGGGTTGAGTGGAGCAGAGCAGCAGTTCAGGAACAGAGCAGACCGGGTTTCCATTTTAACGCGGCCGCAGCAGCCAACAGCCAGTAGAAGGAGCCAGCAGCAACAGCCTGGGAGGGAACCACTGTGGGGGCAAAGCAGAGCTGGGACAAAGTGAGCTCACAGACGTGCCTCTGATCACCCTGCAACCACATTCCAGCACCAGAGAATGAGCCAGTCAGCCTCTTCAGCCTGTTTGACGGGCTAAGACCTTTCTACTCTTCTTTGCCTGGACTGGGACTTTACCTTCCTCTTTTAAGCAGTGTCTGACCGGTGGAGGGATTTTAAAGGATAAAGTAGAATAAAAGCTCCCAGTTTAAGTTTCGAAACGGTAAGGATGGGTGTTTTGAAGTGGGTAATGTTGTTTTACGGTTCGCAGCACAGCTGGTTTTAGTGGTGTGATTGTACTTCAGGAGTAGTTTCAAGCTGTCTGGTGACGTTATCAGCGCTTCTCTCTGTTCTGTGGTTCAGGCATATTTCATTCAGTTGAATTCATTCAAAATGCGAGCATTGCCTAGTCTTTACTTTGGTCGTGTGCCCAATTTATGGGGGCTCAGTGCGTGTGTATGTGTGTGTGTGTGTGTGTGTGTGTGTGTGTGTGTGAGTGTGTCTGTATGCATGAGTGTGCATGTGTCAGTGGTAGTGGTGATCATGGCCGTGGTGGTGGTGTGGGTAGGAGGGGGGCCTGCAGGCAGAATTCTGAAAGCAGAGGAGGGGTCATTCAAAGTCTATAAGCAGGATTTATTTTAATGAGACAGTGAGTGTTGTTCAACAATAAAACATGGTGTCCTTATAAAGCATTAGCTGCAGCTATTCACGTTGTGAGAATCACATCACCGTAACATTCCTATTTTTTTGCACTGCCTTTTGAATTGGTTTGGGGACTCCATGCTGTTTTGGGGCTTCACTGTGCTGGAGAACTTTCTAATGTGAAACATATGGGGGCCATTCCAGAGGTAGTGGAGTCCGCACACAGCTCAAGGAATCCAATGGAATTTTGTTAAGTTCTTTTGTTGAATCGCAGGTCTGTACTGGGAAATATAAAGACGCAGAGGGACAGGAAAAAAATATGTAGCGTCTTCAAGCCACAGCTGCTGTGTGGTATTCAGAGCCTCAGGGCTGTGATTTTCAGGCAACCATTGTTGATGACATGTACTAGCCCCTATTACAGCACATAGGCTATGCACTCCTATTTACCTGTCTAGATCTCTAAGTATTAATCCAGACTCACACATGTATTTACACCTTCCTGGAGCTGTCTATCTCTAAAACAAACAGACGGAAAGCCCCAAGGCACTACGAACACACATTCAGATAACGTTTTTAACTATTAGGTGTGAACTGTGAAAGTGTAAGAAACATTTGAGTTCTCCGTCTCTCTCCTTTGATAAGACGGTAGAAATTACAAAAAGCTGGCTGAGCGACAAAATGAATTGGACCCTGATAACGTGGTTTGGACAGGTGGGTTGCTAGAGGGTTGATGTGTGCGTGTATGGTAAGCTAAGCAAAAGAGAGCATTCTGTTCTTCACAGGGTAGGGACTGACTGGAGGTCTACAGTTTGCCACAGAATAGAGCAGCTAGCCACACTGCACACATATGTGAGCCATTAGCTGGGGTGAAGAGAACGAGAGAGAAAGAGACGGAGAATGAGAGAGAGAGAGAAAGCGGGAGTATAATCCATTTTAGAACTCATTCCTCTGTGACCTTGGGAACGAAGGCGGTAATTAGGTGGTGCTTTAGGAGCCTGGTGCAATTAGGCTCACCCAGAGACAGGGAAGCAGCTCGCTTTTATTTCCCTTCAAAATATCCTGTGACAACTATATGTTAAAGTTCCAGCCGCTAAATAAACAGACTAAAAATATCCCCTCTACTCCGATTCCCCTCCCGCAGCTTTTCTTCCAACAGATTCCACAGTTTTGTTTAATTCGGTTCCTCGTGTTGAATGGGCGTCAAAGCCACAGCGTAAAACCTATGGAGCGAGACAGGAAACAGGCAGAACAAACTGTGGCCTCTTCTCCCCAAAGCCACTTCATCCATCTAGCCTGTTATGTAATGGTGTGAGATGTTATCCCCTCTGACTGTTTGACAGTATGATGCTGCTTTTCATCCATGCCAAGTATGAGTGGATGCATGAAGCTCTGTCTGAATGACTGATGGGATTAAGGGTTGGGTTATTAGATGGCGTCCAGAATCACTGCAAATTACCTTCAGGCGCCCAGTATCTGCACAGAGAAGTGATATACAGCACCATAAGCGTATTGAGTTGAAGAGTTCAGCCGCAGCTGTGCAAACCTGTAGTTTATCCGTTACTATCCCCTGCATTTTGTGCTATATGCTGCCTATAACATGGAGTTTGACCAAAAAAGATGCAAAGGCAACATTTGAAACGATAAAATAATAAAAAAAATAATCACCCATTAAACTAACATGCTTGTGCAGAGAACTTACCTCTGTGCCCCAAAGCCAGAGGAGTTTCTACTTGTAGTAAAAGGATGAAATGACACAGAACGGACCGTTAAAAGCATTCCAGTTTAACAATATCCCTGTAAGCAGTCAGACTTCCTGAAGCGTTTACAACACGTTTGGTGTGGCAGAGAATTCAAGACAAACAGCTTAGAAGATCATTAATGTTTCCTTGACTGCCGGACCGAGGACACCGACTCCCAGAGGGACAGCAGGCTGTGTGTTCCTGGTTTTTACACTGGTCCACATCACAGCCAGGCCCTCCCACACTGGGTTTTACTGAGCCATGTCCCCCTTGAAGAAATAGGCTATATATTTCCATAGCTTTTATCCTTCATTCCATTATTCATTTTTAAAAGGGCCATAAAAAGCCCTGTGTAGATCATGGTGTGAGCATGGTGCTTTTAAAGCCAGGGTTGTGGGTTTGATTCCCACAGGGGCCAGTATGAAATAATATGAACATGTATCAGCTCACCACTGTATAACGCTCCGGAAAAGAACATCTGCTAAATTACTTGAATGTAGAAATGGAAGGGGGTTTAACTGGTTCATATCAACTTTAGACCACTAGTGGAGAGGCAGACTTCGTACTTTACTGACTATAGATTTGGGTTATTACATGAAAAGGATCAGGCTTTTGGCAAGGTTTAGTTGAGCGTGAACTGGGAGTTTTCTGAGTGTTGCTTACATAAATGAACATCAATCTAACCACTGGAACATATTTTTGGTATAATGTGACCATAGGGAATTCTCAACTAACCCCAGAATGGACGGCACTGCCACATCCTGTCAATCATGAATCAAGACCAGCCAATAGGAACACTTCAAAGTTATATGTTGAGTCAAGGAAAGCAACTTGCAACAAGTCAGCCATCACACGTGGCCAATAGAACATAAGGTACGCATGTGGTGTAGAGTTGATCATGAATATCTCAGTGCAGTTAATTGATTGAATATAAAGGTGCCAATTCGTTGCCCAATGTATTATTATTGATCTTTGAAAATAATACTAAGACCTGGAGGTTGTACGTTGTTCTCCTTGACAGAGCAAGACACAAACAACTATACGCAGATTTTGGTCTGGTTTCTGGCCAGAAAGGCCTGCTGCAATGGTATATGCTTGGTAAGTCAGGATAAATGAATGATATTAACCAATAAAAAGACCATTAGAACGTCTGAAGAAGGCCAGCTGTGCTAGCGAGTACTGTGGACTTTACGGCTGCAGAGTGAGTTGTATCCCCTCCGTGTGGTTTTAGACACTGTCTTTAAAGGATTATACTGCTTCCCCCACCTTAAGCTGTTTCATCGGCTGTTCCCTTTTTCACTGAAAAGCCCTCTATTTTCCATTCAGCCCGTTTCTTTCCATTTTATCTCTGTTCTTGGCTCGTTTTACTTCTCACTGGGTTTTCATCCTACGTTGTTACTCGGACTCTTGCTTCTTGTTGTGCTGCTTCGTCTTTCTAATCACTCTCGGAGTCACACATTAGATTGTGACCTGATCACCATGATGTGCTTTTGAACAACATATCTTGTCGGGGATCGTATGCTCTTGGTTGACTGGAAAGGGATGAAGGTTTGACACAAATCTTTTGGCCGTGTGAACAACGGGCTGATTTTGAATCCATGCTGTAGCAGTACAGGTGGGCAACAGGGGGTGGCTCACGTCACCTGAACCGGCCTAGGCCACCGTTTTATGATTTATTATGGAGAATGTAACCAAGGACTCAGCAGATGTGTAGAAACCAAGTCATCCAAATGGTCTTAGTAGCTGTGGCCCAGCCCCCCAATTCTGTTGGATAACGTCATAATTTGGGACAAGCCGGAATGCAGTTTGTTTTTGGCAGCCGATGTCACCGCGATGTGCTCAACCATGAAAACAACCATGAGGTCACCGTTCACATGATTGGGCCAGACTTCAGTTCTCAGAAGCTGACCAGCACTGATTACTGGTAGGTGGATTTAATTTCCTCCGAGTTAACAGCGCTTGGCGTGTCCTCTGTAAACTCCCCTGAATAATGACACGAAAGACTCCACGCAGTGTCAGGTTGGCTACAGGACGTGGAGCGAGGTTCCCTGGACGGATCAGGATGGTGTATCATTCCTCGATGAGGGAGGGGGGGCTACCTCCAGGGTTGTAGGCTTCACCCCACATACCTCCAGGGTTGTAGGCTTCACCCCACATACCTCCAGGGTTGTAGGCTTTACCCCACATACCTCCAGGTATGTAGGCTTTACCCCATACCTTCAGGGTTGTAGGCTTTACCCCATACCTCCAGGGTTGTAGACTTTACCACATACCTCCAGGGTTGTAGGCTTTACCACATACCTCCAGGGTTGTAGGCTTCGCCCCACATACCTCCAGGGTTGTAGGCTTTACCACATACCTCCAGGGTTGTAGGCTTTACCCTACATACCTCCAAGGTTGTAGGCTTTACCACATACCTCCAGGGTTGTAGGCTT
>JACXGI010003669.1:6842-60406 GCA_016801175.1 Esox masquinongy
TTCTGGTGAAGCCATGCTTTTGTGGATTTGGATGTGTGCTTTGGGTCGTTGTCGTGCTGAAAGGTGAACTTCCTCTTCATCTTCAGCTTTCTAACGGACGCCTGAAGGTTTTGTGCCAAAATTGCCTGGTATTTGGAACTGTTCATAATTCCCTCCACCCTGACTAAGGCCCCGGTTCCAGCTGAAGAAAAACAGCCCCGAAGCATGATGCTGTCACCACCATACTTCACTGTGGGTATGGTGTTCTTTGGGTGATGTAGCGTGTTGTTTTTGCGCCAAACATACCTTTTGGAATTATGGCCAAAAAGTTCAACCTTGGTTTCATCAGACCATAACACATTTTTCCACATGCTTTTGGGAGACATGATGTTTGTTTTTGCAAACTTCAGCCAGGCTTGGATGTTTTTCTTTGTAAGAAACAGCTTCCGTCTTGCCACCCTACCCCATAGCCCATTCATATGAAGAATACGGGAGATTGTTGTCACATGTAGCACACAGCCAGTACTTGCCAGAAATTCCTGCAGTTCCTTTAATGTTGCTGTAGGCCTCTTGGAAGCCTCCCTGACCAGTTTTCTTCTAGTCTTTTCATCAATTTTGGAGGGACGTCCAGTTCTTGGTTAATTCTCTGTTGTGCCATATTTTCTCCGGCTGGTGATGACTGTCTTCACTGTGTTCCATGGTATATCTAATGCTTTGGAAATTCTTTTGTACCCTTCTCCTGACTGATATCTTTCAACAATGAGATCCCTCTGATGCTTTGGAAGCACTCTGCAGACCATGGCTTTTGCTCTGAGATGCAACTAAGAAAATGTCAGGAAAATCCTACGAGAACCGCTGAACTTTATTTGTGATTAATCAGAGTCACTTTAAATGATGGCAGGTGTGTAATGACTTCTATTTAACATGAGTTTGAATGTGATTGGTTAATTCTGAACACAACCTCATCCCTAGTTATATAAGAGGGTGTGCACACTTATGCAACCAGGTTATTGTAAGGTTTTTATTTTTCATTTTTCCCCCTCGAAGATTTCAGTTTGTTTTTCAATTGAATTGTTCACATTATAGGTCACATTAAAAGTGGAAAAAGTTCTGACATGATTTATTTTTGTCTCATTCTTTTACATCACAAAAACCTGGCATTTTAACATGGGTGTGTAGACTTTATATATAACTGTAATTTGCCACATAAATATATTTAATTATTTAACTAACTGTATTTTAATCAGGGGCGTAGGTTTGATTTAAAATGTGAGGGGGACAAAGACTGGCGTAGCGTGGTGACGCCGGGCCAGGGTGCAAGCTGTCCTTACATGGACCCCACCCCGGGATGAAAAATTGCGAAGCGGTAAATACGCATGGAAAGCCGATCCTGAGGTCTGACTGATAACCACACAGAAACACACAATAAAAAATAAGGTCAAGCACGGGCCCCCACTCACTGCAGGCCCTGGTGTAGCTGCACCCTCGAAAGCTACGCCAGTGGGGACAAATATGTTTTTGCAAATGCCCATGGTTTTGGAATGGGATGGCCAACAAGCTCATATAGGTGTGATGGTCAGGTGTCCACATACTTTTGGCCATATGCTGTATGTGCACTGACGGACACAACATCTCATTGATTCTGCTACAAAGAACACGCAAAATACAGCCTTCAGGCATTTCATTTAATATTACATTGTTAACATATTTTCTATGATGTGTGCTCTTAGTGAAGAGCTACTACAGACTTCTGTATTTCAATGTGTGTGGCTGATATGTGATCTACACGTACATTTTGCCAGTACTGTACTTGAATTTCACAACCTCACCTCCCAAGCTCCACCACTCTCTTGCATGACTACACTGGTTGACTCAACATCCTTCTGGTTCTGCTAATAATTATGAACATTCAAGATATGCGCTACACATAACATAACTAATTTTATTTAAGTTATCCACCTTTAAAGACACCATTTCACCTCAGCTCCACAGTTGACCTTTTCTCCCTGGCTGACTGATCCTGCTGTGACAAGGACCTTCTCATGGTCACCATCCAGCAAAAATGCAGGACATATGACATGAACAACTTGAGCTACATTGACACCTGCAGAACCTGATGGCAATGTTTGATCCATAAGACCCACATTAGGTTGAAATGCCAAATGCAGCTACTTATGTAGGGAACTACAACGTTAGCCAACTTTTCAAGAGATCAAGTACAGTATTAAGCTAGTTAGATATATCTCCTTATGTCTCATAGCTAGCTAGCTGTACCACTCACTTTGTCTTTGCATAAAAAACACCTGTTTGTCTAACTTCAGTCTTTTCTTGGCTGGTGTCATACGGTGCTAGCTGTGAGTGAGGTGAACCTAGTGTAATGTAGACTGTTTGCTAGCTAGCTATTATTATATATTTTGCAACTATCATTCATATATAACGTTAGCCTAACTACACCTTACCGCTTTTAGAAAAACCCTCTGATAAGATAAATATCTACCTCATTCATACGTTATGGGAGGTAATTAGCTAGAGGTAATGTCAGCTAGGTTACCAAACTTTCATGAGCCAGAGATCAAAGTTGCTAGTAGCAACGGTAGCCTCTACTGCAGAAACCATACCTTTCCAGCAACTACCTCAAAGCAGAGTGCCTGCGTGTGGTCCTAAAGCCAGTCAGATTCGAATCATGCAATTGCTTACCGTACTGCCACTGCAACGTTCTAAAGAGGTTGAGCTTTGCTTATGAGAGTTATGTGGAGGGGACAAAATGCCATTTCCGAAAAGTTGGGGGGACATGTCCCACTCATGTATAATGAAACCTACGCCCCTGATTTTAATATATTATTTTGACTCCTTTCGTCCACCACAGAAGCATCATCACAAGCAACATTTCTAATTTATTTCATGCCAGGGTACACAAGTGCAGAAATGTCAAAACATTGGTATCAGTGTCAGCATCGGACTGAGGCATAATTGTCGTAAATGAATATCAGTATCGGACAATGATTTTATTTATCAACAAACTGAAGTAACTTGTCTAATTCACATGTTACATGCACTTCAATCTGATAGCAAGAAAACAGATCATATCTCTACTACATCATTGACCTGTCTCACCCCGGTAAAGGTGAATTTGGTCTCACACAACAATGTACAATCTGAAAAACAATAAAAAGACTATCAATAAAAGCATTCAAGTCATTCTTAATAAAGATTTACTTAACAAAAGATCATGGAAAGTTACAGAAAACTATAAAAATCCCATATGTAATATATAAGAAAGTAAGATTATCATATAAAATCTATACAAATCAATCACAGCTCTCTCCCAAATAATGACCATCCTTCCTTCTCACAAATTCCTGTCATTTTATAACCAAACCTCGTTTAGTTAGATTTGTGTCAGCACTCATTCCTCAAAACATCACTTGAACCACAATCCCCATCTCTGTGAAGGATCTTGCATAATTGTCAGCCAAATATCCATAATTACACATTTTTCTTCAATGTGTGAGCATTTTAAGACTAGTGGAGTGGACCTACAAGATTAAATTTTGGTTCACCCCTTGTTTTGTTAGAATTGAACTCAAACGACCCAAGTTACCTTATCTATTCAATTTACTACCATCTGATTTTAAGTAACCCAAATAGTCTCAAGAGACCCTCTTTGATTTACCACTGATGGTGTGTATCTGGGGACATGTGAAAGTGAAATTCTGTGTGTGCATCTTTGTGATGTCCTTCAACAATCCAGAGCTTGTTAGTGTGATTTATAGTTCATAGTCTCTCCGTCTGTACAGTGTCTGACTGCACAGTATCAGTGTCTCCAAACAATTTAATCGCTTTCCATCATGTTTTAGGATATTTGAGAGAAATGTTTCCCACAGGCAGAACAATCCTAGAGTATTCTGTTATGTGAGTACTAAGTGATGATTACTAATTTTAGAATTCATCAAAAAGTACTTCCTACATTCAAAAGAATGCTTATTCACCAGTATGTCTCCACTGATGTATTTTGAGGGAAACTTGATTGATTCTTGGTCCACAGTGAGAACATGAGTAAGGATTCTCCTGTATGTATGCATTGGTGCATTCTAAGGTGGTAAAATAGAAACACATTCACACACAGAGCAGGAGTATGGCTTGTCTCCAGTGTGCAATCTTTGATGGCTAGTAAGATTAGATGATGAAATAAAACTTCCCACAGGCAGAATAGGTGTAAGACATTAATCATGTATGGATGGTCTGGCAAAGTTTAAGGGGATGTAATTGTACCATTCACAGGCATATTACACTTATATTTATAATATTTCTATCCATATTGTTCATATACCCCATTCTACACTCTTTTTGTTGCTAGTTCACATTCTTATGTATATTTTTGCTATATACATTTCTTAATTCTTACTGTGTAGATGTCGTGTTAACAAGAATTTCATTGTTCAAAATGATGCTATGTTATTGAGTGCATTCGATAAATAAAAAACAGACTTTGAGAGAAACATTTCCCACAGTCAGAGCAGGACTAAGGTTTTTTCACCAGTGTGTATGCAATGGTGACTTTGAAGGCATTGTAATTTATAGAAACTCTTCCCACAATCAGAACAGAAGTATGGCATCTCTCTTGTATGTATGTGCAAGTGAACTTTAAGGTTACTTAAATGAGAGAAGTTCCTCCCGCAGTCAGAACAGGAGTAAGGTTTCTCTCCAGTATGTACGCGATGGTGACTTTGAAGGCGTTGTAATTTATAGAAACTCTTCCCACATTCAGAACAGGAGTAAGGCTTCTCTCCAGTATGTATGTGCTGGTGAACTTTAAGGACACCTAACTGAGAGAAACTCTTCCCACAGTCAGAACAGGCGTAAGGCTTCTCTCCGGTATGGCTGAACTGGTGATGTTTTAGGTTTTCTAATTTAGAGAAACTCTTTCCACAGTCAGAACAGGAGTAAGGCTTCTCTCCTGTATGTATGCGTTGGTGACGTTTAAGGTGATGTAACTTAGAGAAACTCTTCCCACAGTCAGAACAGGAGTAAGGTTTCTCCCCTGTATGTATGCGTAGATGACATTGAAGGTGATATAATTGAGAGAAACTCTTCCCACAGTCAGTACAGGAGTAAGGCTTCTCTCCAGTATGTATGCGGCGGTGATTTTTAAGGCTACCTGAATGAGAGAAACGTTTCCCACAGTCAGTACAGGAGTAAGGCTTCTCTCCAGTATGTATGCGCTGGTGAAGATTTAGGCTACTTAATGTAGAGAAACTCTTCCCACATTCATAACACGAGTAAGGCTTCTCTCCTGTATGTATGTGCTGGTGACATTTAAGGTTATCTAATCTATAGAAACACTTCCCACAGTCAGAACAGGAGTAAGATTTATTTCCTGCATGTATAGACTGGTGAACTTTAAGATTACCTAACTGAGAGAAATTCCTCCCACAGTCAGAACAGGAGTAAGGCTTCACTCCAGTGTGTGTGCGCTGGTGAACTTTAAAGCTACTTGAACCAAGGAAACTCTTCCCACAGTCAGAACAGGAGTAAGGCTTCTCTCCTGTATGTATGCGCTGGTGAAGATTAAGGTTACCTAACCGAGAGAAACTCTTCCCACAGTCAGAACAGGAGTAAGGCTTCTCTCCTGTATGTATGCGCTGGTGAAGATTAAGTTGACCTAACCGAGAGAAACTTTTCCCACAGTCAGAACATGAGTAAGGTTTTTCTCCTTTATGTATGTTAGTGTGTCTTTTTAACTGTGATATATATAGGAAACTTTTTCCACAACGGGGGCAGGGGTGAGACTTCTTATCCTTGTTATCTTCCTGTTGTTGCTCTCCAGATGGAGGAAAAGTATTAACTTCAGGAATCTCATCTGTGCAATTCACATCAGAAAAATTAATTAGTGCAGTGACACTGTATCAATGCAGTTAGATTACATAAACTATTACATAAATATTAACTATTCCAAGATTTAAAAGTAAAAAAATTTGAAAAAAATAATGTTACATTTTCACCTGGTGTAACATTATAGTCAAAATATGAAATATGCAGTGCCCTCTGATATGAAATATGCAGTGCCCCTCACTATGAAACATGCAGTGCCCTTCGATATGAAATATGCAGTGCCCTCCAATATGAAATATGCAGTGCCCTCCAATATGAAATATGTTGTCACCCAGGGTAATATGCTGTGAAAAATGCAATTGTTGTTTATCAGCTTGATCATACAGTCAAAATATCATATGAATCTAAGTTGAAATTCCAAATCAAGAATCATTATCATCAAGAACATGCATGCCACAATTATTGGCACCCGTAGAAAACTAGATAATCTTATAAACAAAATCAAGGTGATCTATATTTCGACTAAGATTTAACTTTTTAAAGTTAATCTAAGTCTTTGCAAACTTGTAAGTGGTCATCCTTTTCCATTGGGATATAAATACAAGGTGACACACTCCCTTAGTCATCCTTAAATATTGGAATGGCCTTTGAATGAAATGAGACAAAGGGTATTTGACCTTCAAAAATGAAGATATGGCTCTAAAAAGATATCTGCATGCCTGAAAATACAAATCTGCACAATTAGGGCAATAATTAAGAAATATAGAACAACAGATGAACCTGTCCGATGAACTGTCTGGAAAAGAATGTGTATTTGCCACCAGCTACAGCACTTCCCAAAATACCAGCATGCGTATTTTGACACCAGCTACAATCATAATTTCATATCATTTATCCTATTTTTACAGGTTTGTGAAGTGTCAAACACTATTTCTTAATAATGAATATATATCTAACATTGTTTGTAGTTGACAAGGATCTTTTGGCAGGTTTTGAATGACAAATGACATAACTGAGTTTTGGTGCACCAGCCTGTTTATGCCAACAAAAAAAAAAGTAGCAAACACCAAATACAAGGAAAAAGGGTGCTCTCCTGGGGCCTCATGTATCAATCTTGCGTACGTTTCTAACTAAATTCTGGTGTATGTGGAAATCCTACGATTTGTGTGCGCACAAAATTATTGGGATTTATCAAACTGGCGTATGCAACACATACGCATGCTTAAGGTTGATAAATCAGCCCCATACAATATACTTCTGCGTACCTGAACGAGGTTATAGTCTCCCAAAGAACGCCTACAATTACCCATATAAGGTATCCAAATTAGCCCTATTGACTATGTAATTTCAGTCGATACATGAAGCAAGGTGGAGACCGGTCCGAAAAAACGTACACGAAAATACATTTCCCATAATATTAACTTCAAATAATATCTGATATAGAATCTAAAAACGTCCTTCTTCGAAATGTATGAAGTAGCCCGACAAGCTGTCATAAATGTTCCACATTGCAAGACGTGGCTGTTGTTGTAAATAAAATAAAGTGGTCAGAGATCAGTCAAGGTGGACACGAGGAAGAGATTTGCTGCTCTCCTAACCAGTGTCCAAACTACAGGAGGTGGGCTAAGTGTGACAGATATTTTTCCCATTGACTAGCTAAAGCGCTGGCATTATTGGGGAGATCTGAGTGGAAAAGTCCGAGATGGGGAAACCGACATGTCGCTGTGGGAGTGTTGCAGTAAATGATCATTTACCACTTGGCTAATCACAACATTTCAACTTCACATTCAAGAAACATATCAATACAGACATAAAATCAAAGGGAATTGGTCAAGCCCAGTTCAAGTCATGTGGGCCTAGAACTTAGCCGTTATTTTCACTACAGAACAAGTATCTGCAGTGGCATGCCAGAGCGGGGTTGCCGGGCTCTGAGAAGTTTTAAAAGAAGATCAATGAGACCTTGTGTTAAAATGATTGTTCCATTTTAGTGAAATGCATTTTTCATTTAGTGCTGCATAGCAATAGCCTGTAACTTATTTTGAGTAGGCCAATCGGCTGTTTTATTCGATTTGTGGTGAATAAGTGTACCTATTTTGTTATAATCATTGTCATTCAGTGAGAATTTTAAATAAAAGTACTTTGTGAATGTATCGTCAATTTTGTCAAATTACAAATTGTAAGCCAACATGTGGTGACGCTGTAGCTCATTCAAACACACAGAACCTCTAGGTCGTGAAAGTGAGCATCTTTAAATAAATTGGCATGTTGTAGTGTATGGTAAAATAAGCAATGTTGAATGTGTTGCTTTACGCACATGCACATTTGGGCTAATGTTTGTCTTGTTTTCAAACTGTATGGATATAACTGTATGGATATAACTGTATAGATATGCCCTGTATGAATATAACTGTATGGCTATAACTGTATGGATATGCCCTGTATAGATACAACTGCATGGATATGCCCTGTATAGATACAACTGCGTGGATATGCCCTGTATGGATACAACTGCGTGGATACGACCTGCGTGGATACGCCCTGCGTGGATACGCCCTGCGTGGATACGCCCTGCGTGGATATACCCTGTGTGGATATAACTGTATGGATATGCCCTGTATGGATATATTCAACCGCTAGGCTGTGCATACGCATGGGTTGAAATTTGCATAGAGATACGCACACTTTCCTGTCAAGTTCAGCGTTGATAAATGCCAACCTTTGCGTCAAATCTGGCGTACTCATAGTTTACGCCATGTGCGTACGCACGATTGATACATGGGGCCCCAGTTCTGTATTTTTCCATTACTATTTCATTTTGAAATGACTTAGAGGATGTAACCTCCATATTGTGTTTTTAGCTTATTGGCTAAAGTTAATGTATGAACATGGAATGCAGACCCATGTGAGTAGGATTATTGAGGCATCTTTATGGGCAGAACATTAATGTACTGTGCAGATCAGCTTTCTGCTGTGTTTATTGACATTTTTTATAATTTATTACAAAATAAGCATAAGAATATGGAGAATACAGCATAAAATACCATCTATTTAACTCATTAGTAAGAACAACAAATTGACAACATTAAAACCTTTTAACAAACCATTCCTACCTTTGTTTGTTAAATCCCCAATGTTCTCCTCTTCACATTCAATATTATTCAGACCCCGTATTTGACTGCAGTCTTCAAGCTCCACTGCTGTCATCTCGCAAGGTTTTATAAGAAACCTCTCCAAACAAAGAAATTAGAATTACAGAACTATGAATTATAGCAAATCAATAGAGGCTACAGCACCGACAACTAGCAGTATGTGATATCTCTCGACACGAACAAGGTCAACGGACCTCCCGTTCCTTGGTACGATGCGAATCCAACTATGTAGCAGCTAAAACATCAATTTATGTCCTAGTAACTTTACATCTTTGTTTTATTATCTGATTCTGTTCGTGTTAGGTACTGTTATAACGAATTGTCGTTTCTGAAAACGTCACAAAGAACGAAACAACGTGCTTGAACAAGACGGATTCTTCTTTGTTATTTTCTTCATCTTTAGGACTTGATGGCGGATCACACTTAACTTTTACGTGCACATAGCGCCACCTACTGTACAGGAGTGTAGTGTCAACCATGGCAACCTACACTCATATTCTCCTACCTAAACCGGTCTCCCATATGAAACATAATAATTCCCTACAGACCTCACGGCTTCCATATCCCCCTCCCATAATACCATCCAACCCCATCTCCGTCCCACCCTCCTTAAACCATTGAACAATCTCTCTCTCCACATAATACAACTCAAAACAACAGTACATGCTCCACTGTCTCCCCCACCAAACATGCATCACACATCCCATTACCATGCTTCTCTTAACATTTCAGTGAATAATTCAGTTTTTGACCAAATCTCAATCTTCCCAGTACCACTTCTTCTTCTATTCCCAGCACAACCGTACTTCACTACATCTGTTACATTCTTCCTAATACCATAATAAAATCATCCCATAATACAGGCTTCCCACATACGTTGCCATAAATCTAGACCTTTTTTCGGAAACAATGTTTTAATTTTTACTCAACTTAACATCCACTCTATTTCTCCTCAAGGCTTCTTTGCAATGAAATCTGCCCTGTCATTTCCCTTTACACCCACATGTCCAACAAAACTGGACTACGACCCCACCTCTCTGTGTTCCCATCAACATTGTCATTAATTATACCCACAAATCTTCCCTTCCTGACTTCCCAGATCTAAAACGAGTCTGAACATATACAGTAACTATACGGTTTAATCTCCTCAACCCACTGCAATGCCACTATAATAGCATTAATTTCAGATGAATAGACCAACAAATCCTTAGTTAATTTCTTACATATTTGAACATTGAATTCAGGAATAACGATTCCTGCTCCCGTTTGTCCAGTGTTTGTATTCTTTTTGCAAGTTTGCATACCCTGGCAGAAATTGTGAAAGTATATGGCATTGATTTTGAAAATATGACTGATCATGCAAAAAAACTGTCATTTATTCAGGGATAGTGATCATATGAAGCCATTTATTATCACATAGTTGTTTGGCTACTTTTAAAATTATAATGATAACAGAAATTACCCAAATGACCCTGAGCAAAAGTTTACATACCCTTGAATGTTTGGCCTTGTTACAGACACACAAGGTGACACACACAGGTGAAAATGGCAATTAAAGGTGAATTTCCCACACCTGTGGCTTTGTAAATTGCAATTAGTGTCTGTGTATAAATAGTCAATAAGTTTGTTAGCTCTCACATGGATGCACTGAGCAGGCTAGATACTGAGCCATGGGGAGCAGAAAAGAACTGTCAAAAGACCTGCGTAACAAGGAAATGGAACTTTATAAAGATGGAAAAGGATATGAAAAGCCTTGCAAATGCCAGTCAGTACTGTTCAATCACTTATTAAGAAGTGGAAAATTCGGGGATCTCTTGATACCAAGCCAAGGTCAGGTAGACCAAGAAATATTTCAGCCAAAACTGCCAGAAGAATTGTTTGGGATACAAAGAAAAACCCACAGGTAACCTCAGGAGAAATACAGGCTGCTCTGGAAAAAGACCGTGTGGTTGTTTCAAGGAAGAACAAAAATGAGCTGCATGGTCGAGTTGTCAGAAAGAAGCCTTTACTGCGCCAATGCCACAAAAAAGCCAGGTTACAATATGCCTGACAACACCTTGACACGCTTCACAGCTTCTGGCACACTGTAATTTGGAGTGACGAGATGAAAATAGAGCTTTATGGTCACAACCATAAGCGCTATATTTGGAGAGTGGTCAACAAGGCTTATAGTGAACAGAATACCATCCCCACTGTGAAGCATGGTGGTGGCTCACTGATGCTTTGGGGTGTGTGAGTTCTAAAGGCAATGGGAATCTTGTGAAAATTGATGGATAGATGAATGCAGCATGTTATCAGAAAATCTTGGCAGACAATTTGCTTTCTTCTGCACAAAAGCTGCGCATGGGACGCTCTTGGACTTTCCAGCACGACAATGACCCTAAGCACAAGGCCAAGTTGATCCTCCAGTGGTTACAGCAGAAAAAGGTGAAGGTTCTGGAGTGGCCATCACAGTCTCATGACCTTAATATCATCGAGCCACTCTGGGGAGATCTCAAATGTGCGGTTCATGCAAGACGAACAAAGACTTTGCATGACCTGGAGGCATTTTACCAAGTCGAATGGGCAGCTATACCATCTGCAAGAATTCAGGGCCTCATAGACAACTATTACCAAAGACTGCACGCTGTCATTGATGCTAAAGGGGGCAATATACAGAATTAAGAATTAAGGGTATGGAGACTTTTGAACAGGGGTCAGTTAATTTTTTTCTTCGTTGCCATGTTTTGTTTTATGATTGTGCCATTCTGTTATAACCTACAGTTGAATGTGTATCCTATAAGAAATAAAATACATGTTTTGCCTGCTCACTCATGTTTTCTTTACAAATGTTACATATATTACCAATTCTCCAAGGGTATGCAAACTTTTTTGTACCTAACTGTATTTCCAAAAACCGTGGACTATTGTCTTAATATTGTGGTCTCATGACATGCCATTATGAATGACCAGAGCAGCAGTGTTGTATTGAAGTTCTTGTCAACAGTGAGTTTTTGTCTCTGGGTGTCCATGATGTTTGTGGGGCAGCAGAATCACTGTCAACATCTGTAGTTAATATGGCCAACACTGTTTTTGTGTTGTGTTTTATACAATCTAATAGGGAATCTCAGTGATCTTCACTCCCTCTTTAACACTGCTGTGTTGTGTTGTATCAATGTGGCCGTTAGCAGTGCGTCAGCGTAGCCGTTAGCAGTGCGTCAACGTGGCCATTAGCAGTGCGTCAGCGTGGCTGTTAGCAGTGCGTCAGCATGGCCGTTAGCAGTGCGTCAGCGTGGCCGTTAGCAGTACATCAGCGTGGCCGTTAGCAGTGCGTCAGCGTGGTTGATAGCAGTGTGTACCCATAACCGTAGGAAAAAATGCATTCAGAACATTAATGTTCTGCCCATAAAGATACCTCACTAATCCTACATAGGTCTGCATTCCATGTTCATACATTAACTGTAGCCAATATGCTAAAATCAATATCTGGAGGCTATTTTCTCAGTCACTCCACCGCAAAATAGTAATAGAAAAATACTGGAGAGCACCCATTTTCTTGCATTTCATTTTCGTTACGTAAGCATAGCTAGCTTCTTGGGTTGGCATGAACAGGATTGTACACCCAGACACAAATTATATTATTTGTCATTCAAAACCTGCCAAAATATTATCAACTACTAACAATGTTACATAAATATTCATTATTAAGAAATGTTGTTTGACACTTCACAAACCTGTAAAAATAAGATAAATAATATGAAATGATGATTGTAGCTTGTGGAAAATACACATGCTTTTTCTTCCAGACAGGTTCATATGATCTTCAGTTGTTTTATATTTCTTAATTTTTGCCCTAATAGAGCAGATTTTCAAGCATGCAGTATTTTCAGGCACACAGGTATCTTTTTATTTTTTTTATAGCCATATCTTGATTTCTGAAGGTCAAGTACCTTTTGTCTCATTTCATTCAATGGTCATTTCCATATTTAAAGATGAGTGTGTCACCTTATATTTATACCCCAATAGAAAAAGATGACCACTTACAAGTTTGCAAAGACTTAGATTTACCTTAAAAAGGGAAATCTTAGTCGGAATATAAATCAACTTGATTTTGTTCATTAGATTATCTAGGCGTGCCAATAATTGTGGCATGCATGTTCTTGATGATAATGATTATTGATTTTGAATTTGCACTCATATTTAGATTAATGTGATATTTTGACTGTATGATCAAGCTGATAAACGACAGACTTTTTTCACTGCATATTACACTGCATGACAACATGTTTGGAGGGTACTGCATATTTCAGATGCTGACTATATTATGATATGCCCAGTGAAAATGTTTTGACATGTTTATTACTCTTTTTAACAGTCTAACTGCACTGATAAAGTGTCACTGCACTAATGATTTTTTCTGATGTTAATCACACAGATGAGATTCCTGAAGTTGATACTTTTCCTCTGGAGAGCAACAACAGGAAGATCACAGAGATAAGAAGTCTCACCTCTGTCCCCATTGTGGAAAAAGTTTCCTATATATATTAGTTTTAAAAAGACACTAACATCAGAACAGGAGATAAGCCTTACTCCTGTTCTGACTGTGAGAAGTGTTTCTCTCGTTTAAGTAACCTTAAATCTCACCAGCGAAAAATATTGGAGAGAAGACGTACTCTTGTTCTGACTGTGAGAAGTGTTTCTCTCAGTTACAGCACCTTAAATGTCACCAGTGCATACATACAGGAGAGAAGCCTTACTCCTGTTCTGACTGTGGGAGTTTTTCTCAGTCAGGTAACCTTAAATGTCACCCACGTACACATACATGAGAGAAGCCTTACTCCTGTTATTAGCATGGGAAAAGTTTCTCTGAAACAGAAACCCTAAAACTTCACCAGCACATACACACTGGCGAGAAACTTTGCTCCTGCTTCTGACTGTGGGAAGTGTTTTTAATTTCATTATCTAATCTTACTAGTCATCAGAGATCGCACACTGGAGAGTAGCCATATTCCTGTTCTTGCTGTGGAATGAGTCTTTTGATTAGTCCACCTTAGTGGACTAGTCACAAGCGCATACATTCAGGAGAGAAGCTATACTCATGTTCTGACTGTGGAACAATAATCAGTTGAGTTTACCTCAAAACCCATCAGTGGATATATACTGGTGAATAACTATTCTTCAGAATGTAGGAAATACTTGTCTAAACGTACTTATCACTTAGTACTAACGTAAAAGAATACTTGTGTCATTGTTCTGTCCACTTCAATTTGTAGCACTCTTACATAATTATCATATACTTATTTTGCAATGCCTATTTTTGTTGTTATTATGTTTAGAAAAATCTAGCTTTGCTCCTTTTGGGTGGGCATGTCACATACACTTCCCTTTGTAGCACTCTAGACTGCTGTTTGTGCTGTTTCTTCCTGTGTGTCTACCTCCCTTTATATCCCTCTTATGTGCTGTGTCGGTGCTAATGAGCTGGGTGTGGTGCACCAATCATCGAATCAACCCTTTCTGCATAAAAGGGACCACTTCCTTTGGGTGTGGAGGAAAGAGGACTGCTATGCTGTGTGCGCGCTTTGTTACAATGTATTAGTTTTGTACTGTCCATGGAGAACGACCAGTGTAAGACACCCTAGGGTTCACACACTCCCGTAGATAACCTGTTGTTATACAGTATACACTAGGTTAGAAGCGAGTGGTAAGACCCCCTAGGGGATAACCTGTCGTTATATACAGTAGGTCAGAAGCGAGTGGCTGTCCCTTTGTTTATTGTAGCAGTCAGGTTAATTATATGGGCTTTAGCTTGTGACAGGCAGGGTAGAGGTGTACGGAAGGCTAGGGCCCTTATAATTTACTTTGACAGCACTTGCCCGGCCGTTCTCCTAACCCTAATTGGTAAGCCTCTCTTTGTTGTTTTTCCCCTTGTTGTTGTTAATATCTAAATGTGCAGGCAGTTGTGTTCTTCTCCACTAACGAGCCTTAGATGGGTGGTAACAGTTATTCTGCCTGTGGGAATGGTTTCTCTGAAATAACCAGAGATGTAGTCAAGACCACAACCCTGGAGACCCAGACCAAGAACCAAACCTTGGAGACCAAGACCAAGACCCAGTGGGTCAAGACCATTACAAGACCAAGACCACTTTGAACACAAAAAAACAAGACCAAGACTGAGACCTTAGACTGTCCAATGTTTCCCAAACATAAAATAATGAGAAAATAATATAAGGAAATGGAAAGGATTTTCTTTGTAGGCCTATAGCATAGCATTGTTTTATAGAAGTAAACATATGTTACAAGATAAAATTACTTTACTGACTATAACAGAAATTATTCGGTTGAAATTAGTTTACACAGACTGAAATAAGAAAAAAAAGCTATAAGATTGACACATCCATACATATTATAGTTTATTTTCACACTGCTGTGCTTAGCTATCTAGCGAACACGTTAGCTAACTGGCTAGGTAGTTAACTAGATGGCTAACATTAACTTTGCTCAGTCAGGTTTGTTCTGGATACCCATAGTATTGACATCAATGGCTGTGGGTACTTGACAAAACTGGAAACGGCATTTTCATGTACTGTAAAGTTTCTGGCCACAATTAAAAGTTTCGTGTCCATCACATAACAATGTTAACGTTGGCCAAATTAGCTAGTGTAGCTACCAAGCCTAGCTAACCAAGACTTTAGCTTGGTAATATATATGAATATAATATTACAGCAGTCTGTACTGTAATGAGTTATGTCAGAAGTATAACTGAGCAAATCATGACCACTTAAGATAATGAGGAGCGTGTTAGCTAGCTAGCTATGATTTACCTGCAGACATCAACGGTTGCAGGCGGCTCCAGACCTGTTTGGTGCCAGTTCACATGCAGTTCAACAACGCATGATAGAAAACGTGTGAATACAGTACTACAGGTGCGCAAAGGGACTACGCATGATAGAGAACGCGTAAATACAGTACTACAGGTGCGCAAAGGGACTACGCATGATAGAGAACGCGTAAATACAGTACTACAGGTGCACAAAGGGACAAGCTAGCCTATATGAAAAATCGGTCTCGTTATACAGAGGTGACCAAGACCAAGACACAGACCAAGACCCAAACCCTGGAGACCCAGACCAAGACCAAGACCACGTCTGTGTAATCTCGAGACCGAGACCACAAGACCGAGGCTCCATCTCTGGAAATAACCTAAAACATGTTGGAAAGAGATAAATGCCTTGGAGACTGTAATATTCTCTACAGGAGGAGAGACTATGAACTATAATTCACACTCTCATTAGCTCTGGACAGTTGAATGACATCACACAGACAAACACAGAATTACACTTTCACATGTACCCAGATAGTCACATCATCAGTGAGTAATCAGAGGGACTTTTGAGGCTATTTGGCCTACTTAAGATCAGATTGTAGTAACTCGAAGGTGACTTTGAGGGGTTGTTTGATTTCAGTACTAACAAAACAAAAGGTGAACTGAAGTTTAGTCCTATGGGTCCACTCCACTAGAGTCTTTACAATACAGACACAATGAAGATGGAAATGTGTAATTAATTTTGAGTAAGCTGTCGTCAATAGGGCCGACTGCCTGTCGTTGGTTTGATGACCATCTTAAGGATAGAAGTCAGGCTGTTAGAGTAGACAGCATCCAGTCGGAGCCACTGGCGTTGGTTAAAGTGGTCCCACAACGTTCAATACTTGGTCCATTACTGTTCACTCTCTACATAAATAATATTGGTGATGAGATAAGACAGAGTAAAATTAATCTATATCATGTACTCTATTGCTTCGATGGCTGACCAAGTGTTATTGCAGCTGGAGACAGATTTTAAGATACTACAAGGGACTTTTTTGCAACTTAAAGGGATAGTTTGTCCAAAAATCACATTTGGGTAAAATCCACTTGCACTGAGTTGTTCCTGAAGGCAGAGAGTCATTTTTTAAACGATCCATTATTCAGATCTGTCTCTGTCCTTAATTAGCGTTATTAGCATCATAAAAAGTCGCGAATGGAAATGTTGCATACCACTATAGCAAAGATGCTTTGCAAGTGGTAAACAACTCCAAAACACTTCAAACTACATTCGGTAATCTGTCGCGCTAGCATAGAATTTTTTTTTGTTCATTTTTTAAAGTTATTCTGACAAAACAACTGGCGGAATTGGATGAATTCAAACTGGCTCTAGCGAACTATTTCCTATAGTCACCATACACAGCTTCTGTTCTTCAGCAGTGATGTAACTGAGGTATGTGTTATTGGAGATTTTGCATATATACTCATGTAATCAATGAATGTATCAATATATTAATCACACTCATACAACTAATCAGTATGGTAATCTGTATAATCATCAATATATAATGTGCATATCCTACACTGGAAGTAATCAAAGTACCATTGAATGTATTAAACTCAAGGGCCTGATGGCCCTGTTATTTTATGGGGTTTCCAAGGCCTGCGCCATCAATATTTAACAATAATGGTTTGTTGGGTAAATTCCAGAATGATAAGAAATAATGGTGGCGGATCAAAGAAGATCCGCCCAAAGAATTAGCATAGTGGGATAGCCAGGTGGCGTTATACAAGATGGTACTCTATAAAATTGAGTGTCCGAGGTTGAAAGGCAGTTATTCTGCCGACCAACTCTGCTTTTTTGAATCTTTATTAAAGCCTATTTTGGATTCACAAGTTCCTGAGTCTTTGTATCTTTTTGGTTGAAGGTCTTAAGTGTTTTCCACGACATATTCTTGACGTCAAGAAACAGGATTGGCATTGGACCAGCTGGCTGTCGACTGCAGAGGGAGCTGTGGGTCGGGTCGCACAAACAACACGTGGCCACGTTGAGAGGTAAGCATATTCTTACTTTAATTTAGTGGTTTGTGTGACTTGAAACACTCGGCCTGGCACTTTGGCACCACATAGGGCCTTACCAAATTTAACGAACTAAACCTTTTTTGATTGATGCAATGGGGAGCTTTTGAATTCAAAAATTGGGGGGTAAATGGCATGCTACACATTTTAGGTAGGACACAGCACAACAAGATAGGTCATATACAAATAAGTGTGAGGGTTGCAACCAGTGTAAGTCCTGTGCTCCCATCACGGTCTGTTAGGGCCAACCGTGAGAGCTGGATGCAGGCAGGATTCATGATACCGGCTTGACGGCCCGAGTGACTGCATGGGACGAATCCACCGCGCCGTGTCACCCTCAGAAGGAGAAGAAGACTGCTGTGGGACAGGACCGGGCAGCTTTTGAATTTAGCTGTATGAGTGTGCCCCTCGAGTACCATCTCAGATATAAACTTTGGGGGACAGCACGGGCGGGGGCTGAACTCTTGCAGGTGTGTGGGAGCGAGTGGCTGGCTCTTGCAGGTGTGTGGGAGTCCGCCGCTGTGTGATAGTAGAGCGTAAATTGTTAGGGCTAAGAGTGGGAAAGTATAGCGCTCTCCTGCTAGGAGTATTGAGGAGTAAGTTAAGGGGTGTCTAGGTGTAGACAGAATTGTGTTGAATTGTTTGTTGTCAAGGAGAAGTGAGTCCGAGAAAGAAGAGGCGTAGACAGAAGTGTTGAGTTGTTTATTATGAAAGAGAAGCAAGCGGAGAAAAGTAGGAGTAGAGAGAATAGTGGTTATCTGATTGAAAGGAGTTGTTGATAAATGGGAAAACTAAGTCGGTGACAGTGGTATGAGAAGAAGGACAGGCTAAGGATATATAGGAAGTTTGTCCCAGAGAAGTATAAAATAAGTGCGAGTAACATCACCATCATTAGATTCTCGTTGTCCATACTAAGAGAAAAAGAGCATGTAATTCGGCACATTGACACAACAAAAGAATTGCAAAGGTGGAAGGTGGCTTATGAAAGTGCAAGTAAAGTGGAGCTTATTTGTATTGAAGTTGGACCGATTCGAATTTGGTCTAGTTGGCCATATTATGATGTGCACGTAGTTAAACAGTTAGAGCAGCAATGGAAAGGGTTTTGGTCTGCTGATCCATATGGACACAGAAACACTATTTGAAGAGCTGCCAGAGAAACTTAGATTTTGTTTTCCAATCGACACGCATACTTACTCAATAGGCTGTATTATCACTGTCACCACCCATTCGGTATCAATTATTGAGGATAATAGAGACTACTGGCCAAGACCCAGATACTAGAGAAATAGTATTAAGAGAGCAGCTTTGGGGAATTCAGGATAAAGAAGTTACATGGGTTCAGGTGGCAGGAGCAAGAATTTGGTCTAGTTTCCCAGAATTAGATGTACCAATAATTAGGCAGAAGCAAAGACCAGGAGATAAAGTGTGGTTTTAACTGGCACGATGGGGAAACTGTAATGTTGATTAAAATGGAGATGTGTAAACCACCATTTGAAAAGTAATGTAATTGACTGATGCTGGAATAAAATTATGTAATAAATAACATTCCAGGAAAATTGCTTAGTGTTTCTGAGTAATCATTTGAGTATATGGTTTCAATATAAAGATCATTACATTGTATTATTTGAGTAAAAGTTGTTAAGGCCAGTTGTTAAGTTGTTAAGGCCATTTGAGTAAAAGTTGTTGGCTGAGTCAGATTGGAGAAAAGACAGGTGTGAAAGTTAGAGCCGCTATCTCAGAGGGGGGAGCTAGCCAGACCAGTTGGCGGTCGTCCCGGAGGGGAGAGCGCGCCAAGAGATAAGGGGAGTCCTGGAGAGGGAGAGCCAAGAGATAAGGGGAGTCCTGGAGAGGGAGAGCCAAGAGATAAGGGCAGTCCTGGAGAGGGAGAGCACCTGCCAAGAAAAAGTAGATATAGTTTGTTAATTAGACATCAAAATGGCAGGGACACCAGTTGAGATTTTAGCAAGAAGGTTTCCTTTGTGTGGGGAGCAGATTAAGGCTGTTTCTGAGGCCCTACAGAAAAGGACTAGGAAAATGACAACAAAATGGCCAAAGGAAGGGACATTTTACGTGGCATTGTGTGAGAATAGATGAATAGATGTTATAATTAAGAATTACAAGAATAACCATAGAACCAAGAAGTGTGAGGAGAGGCAAGGAAGAGAGAGAAAGGTGATTAAGATGTTCCTGGAAGAGGGGAAAGGTCAGCTTGCCAGTATAGCCAAAGCGAGAAGTCTGCTGCAGAAAGGTGCAGAGGCAGGGATGTCGGAGAAGGTAGGATAGGTTGATAACCCTCCGCCATACCACAGGACCCAGTGCCCAATGGTGACAGGTGTGGTGGAAATAAAAGGAGAGGTTGAATTAGAAGAGAAGGAGAGACCTGTAGGGACCTCCACTCCAGTGAGGGAGAAGAAAGAGAAGGACAGATCTGGACTGAGAGTGGACTGCTATAAAGGATGCTTGGATATGCTGGGACTAAGGGAGCAGAGGAAAGGAAAAGGAGAGTGGCAGAAAAGAAAAGGGAAAGAGAGAAGCATATAGAAAGAGAAAAAGAATGGGCTATTAGAAAGAGAGAGACAGAGTTGGAAGGGAGAATAGAAAGGTTGCTTTGACAGAGTGATGAGCAGGATCATAAACATAAGGCAGCAGTAAGAGACCTTGAAAGAGAACTACAGGGGCTGTGTAGTCAGAGAGAAAGAGAGGACCAGTTACTGCAGCAGTCGATAAGAGAGTTAGAACAGAGTGATAAGGAGAATCCATGGGAGAACGAGGGACCGTTAGAAGAAACAGTGGACGAATCAGGAAAATACGGCAGAGGGCCAAAGGGAGTGTTGCGAAACTTGGGAACACAGAAAGCATTGGTGGAGACACCCGCTCAGATGCACCCGATCCTGATTAAGGTATATGAACCCCAGTATGTGCCATGGGCAACACAGGATTTGGAGGGCCTATTAGCTAAACTACCCAATCTCCATAATGGAGCTGGGAAGTGGATTAGAGTGTTTGAGGAGTTAACTATGGGGAAACTACTGGCAGTGGGGGGACCTAAAGGCCTTGTTGGTTAGAGTGATGGGTACGTCTAAAATGGAGTCAGTGTTGAGAGATGGTGGCCTGACACAGATGATAGGAACTGTTGAAGGGGATGGACAGACCTTTGACCCACACAGACAACGGTTATGGGGGGCCTTAAGGGATGAATACCCGGCCATAATAGACTCTGATGTCCTGAAAGGAACACCACTGGGAGAGACAGAGAACCCGGCTGTATATTTACAAACACAGCTAGAGAAGTGGAGGCTGGAAACTGAGAAAGACCCAGAGAATGATGATTTAGTGTCCTTCATGTTCAGGAAGGAGCTGGTGGGAGCGCTGCCAACTCCTGTAAAGAACAAGCTGGAGGATGAAGTGGCATTGATGAAATCCAAGCCACACAAGGAGTTCAGAGACTATTTCATTCATGCTGTGGAGAGACACAGGCATAGTGAAAGGAAACTGGCTGAACAGGGGAAGGAGGTGCAGAGGAAGCTCACCCAATTGCAACTGGACGAGCTCACAAAAAAGAAAAGACACAGGCCCCAGTGGCTACAGTGACTGTCTCTGAGGAGGGTGCCATGGCACCTGTCCTCCAGGGAGGTCAACGACCACCACAACAGCCACAGGCCCCTCAGTCACCCACCCCACCAGTAGTGAATGTGTTTATACAGCCCCAGGGGCAGTGGCAGCAAAAAGGCCAGAAGAGTGGGCCAAAAGATCAGAAGAGACCTAGGCTTCCAGTGGGGATTTGTTGGGGGTGTAATCAGAGAGGGCATACTAAGAGTAATTGTGTTATAAACCCATGGGTCCCCAATCAAAGCCCCGGATGTTGGGCCCCCAGCCACACCCCCAGAAATAGGCAAAATCAGGTAATAGGCAAAAAATTCTGGTAATTGACAAGGTAACAACCAAACCCAGGAAGCATGGCAACAGCATCAGAGCCAGCCCCCTCAGTACCAAGAGTACTGAGGGTGCCCAGAGAATCCAAATGGGGAGGGTCAGTTTGCAGCTATATGATGGTAGATACTGGAGCTACTTACACTTGTGTAAATCCAAATTATGCCTCTCATCTCCCCAGGTCAGGTAGATATGCTAAGACGATAGGATTCTCTGGAGATACGCAGCTGATACCCATGACTGCTCCAATAAATCTGACCACGAGCGGACGCTCTACTAAAATTCCCATATTGGTTTTGGAACACACTCCTGTGAATCTATTGGGTAGAGATGCACTATGTAAATTGGGATTACAGATTCAGTGCACACCTGATGGAATAATTATAGAGGAAGCAGGGGTGAAAAGACAAATGATGATGATGCCACAAGCATCATTAGCAAATGTCTATTGGATAGGCGACATTGACGAAAAGGTTAGGGAATTCACTTGTAAATGGGGTAAATATATTGAGGCACAAATGCCAGAGGCGAACATGCCTCAAATGGCTTATCATTGCACATTGAAGTATGATCCGTATCAAGACGGGATCATGGAGCAGTTGTGGCTGATGGAGGCGCATGGCAGACTAGCCCCCATTGAGTCACAATACTTTAGCATAGGGGAACAGGGAACAGCAATGGAAGTGAGTGATGCTAAGGGATCGAGTTTGATTGATAAATGGTTTGATGTGCCTGGGTCAGTCCCACACATCATGTTGATGGTGAATAAGGGCTTCAAAGCTAAAGGGCCTATGATGAAAAAGGCACAACATACTTTACCTCTGGGATCACCTGATCAACTTACCTCCTGTTATTTATCAGACCTCAGACCCCTATCATACTTCTGCTGGCTCTAAATAGCCGTTAGGCCCCCTTTTAGTCCGTTTAAACTACTGGCTGGTGCTCTCCAAGGTGTGGGTATTTCCCAGCTGTAACTCACCAACCCTTGTCAGCCTGTTCCCCTCCTATCTGGCTCTAAGTCAACCTCCTAGCACTCAGGGCAATGTCTGCCCAGATCTTTTTATGGCGAGGACTCAAGGTTCCGTATTCCTTCTCTGGAATGAATCCCTGGTCAACCCGCTTCTTTTGACCCTAGCATACACTACAGAAAATATACTACAAGTAAACCCAGGACAAACACCTCAAAAAACTAATGTATTTTTACCCAACCTTGTGGCAAACCAGTACCATAGGCCGAACACACTTACTGATGATCGCGTCTACTCCTTTCGCTCAGTTGCTTGCAAGGGATCTGGACGGGGAACTGATATCGTCCCAAGGTCTACGTTTTGATTTACGCGGTTAATCTCACTGGTTCCTGTCTCTAGTAAAAACAGGGCTGCGCTTCAGAGGAAGAGGAAATATGATCAAGCATTTGACAATCACATTGTTGGTTTTTTCATTGTTGTTGTAGTGTTTTTGTGACCATGGATGTCATTTTGCAGTGAATTTTCAACTGACAATCTATGACTTTATAGGTAAGAAATGTGATGAAAACAAAAGAAAAGAAAAGCATGCAGTGGTTTTTGCCTTCTGTAAAGAAAAGAAAAGCATGCAGTGGTTTTTGCCTTCTGTAAAGAAAAGAAAAGCATGCAGTGGTTTTTGCCTTCTGTAAAAAGCAAAGCATGCAGTGGTTTTTGCCTTCTGTAAAGAAAAGCAAAGCATGCAGTGGTTTTTGCCTTCTGTAAAGAAAAGCAAAGCATGCAGTGGTTTTTGCATTCTGTAAAGCCTGGTAAGGATTCTTCCAGTGCGGATAGTTATAGACCAATTGCACTAACATCTTATTTGTGTGAATTAATGGAAAAGCTTATTGTAAACAGATTAGTCTACGGCCTACCTCCAGATCACACCTTCGACCATGCCACCAACCCCTTGAACATAACTAATGTCGTGGAAAATCCCAAAGGTGAATTCTCACTGACACACAGAGTATGTGAGTTCAAAAAAGTCTTATTACAGAGTAAAAAATCAGAGCTAGTCCGCGGAGAACTGCCCGTCTCAGACTCAGATCTTTCTTTATATGAGGTTCCATTCTTAAACAACACACTCCCAGAAGTCAGTGATTCTTTGTTTTCTGAGCTCAGAAAAAAACAAGAGACCCAGTGGATCCTCTTTTCCACTGGTGCTTTACCCCGGTACCAAGGCTACACCGATGATTTATGCTAATGTTGGCTCCAGACTTTCCTGTTTCCACTAAACATTTGGTACCAAGGACTTAAGGAGGGGCTCAGGTGGGGAGGGAAGAGTAAACTATCAACGTGATTTGGTTTTCCAGTTACGAAAATTAAAAGGTGATATTTTTCTGGTAGTAAAATAAAATAAACAATAATGCTATGCTCAGTTTGTTTATAATACGGTAATAAAACACATTTCTTCCTCTAACTCCTGCGACTGACTCCTTATCCATCTACACTCGTAACACTGCAACTGTAAGCCAGTGTATTCATTATGTAGTTTAAAATATTTAGTCAAAACTATCTACCTTTTATAGAAGCGTTGGGAGCAGCGCTTGACTTTTTTGCTCACCAGCCACTATGGCTAGTGGTTTTCCAAAGTTACTAGCCACTCAATATTTTCACTACCCACCATTTTGTTGTTGGGGAATTACGTTTTATTTGATAAAATTTGACTATGATGTGCTACATCTTAGCCTGTCTTGTTCACTGGTTCAGTCACTATTAGGCAAAGGTGGTACCCCACTCTACCGGACACCCCTCTGTGAAATACTTTATATAATGTGGCTACACACTTGAAAAAGACAACTGTTATAGTGTTAAATCTGCCATGTTGTCCATGTCCACTTGTGCAGCTAATGCACGCTACAACGTCCTCCCTAATATCAACCAAAATATGCAAGCAATATATATATTCTTAACATAACCTAGAACTATTAACCTTGTTATTTAAAAAGAAATATGAAATCACCCATCAGCTTTATAATTAATCGCAGTCAATATTATTGTTGTCTATTTTGTTATGCCATGTTCTTGTTAATATAGACAAACAGAGCTTTAACTTATTTTTCCCCCATCTTTGCCTTGACGCCACATCGTTAATCTCCCTCGACTTCCTTCAGCTGTACTAGGCTCTGCTGCTGTCGCTGATCCAGCGTCTTCACGTTCATATATTTATATTGTTAGTAACTTAAATAAGTTAATTATGTTTTTTTACTCTATATATTGCCTATACAGCCTAATGTTTTTGGTGATAGTACATACCCTAATCTCATGGTCTTTTCACCAGTCATCTAGTTTTTCACACCCAAGCATGTCAAGATCTTCGTTTGTCTCGCGATCTCTCTTTAAAAACAAATCTGTAATTTTAGGCTACTAGAAGTCACCTGAAAAGTTTTAAAAAATGTTTTTGCGGATTATATGTAGTTTGAGGTTATTACGTTTTAATGGAATATTTTGACATGCTTGGGTGTGAAAAAAACTAGGATCCAGTTGTATTTCCGACATTACTCATCAGGAGATACAATTCCACACGGGTCCTGTATGCAAGGTTGCCCGATTTCATTGACCATAAATTGTATCTGCCGCTTTCTCTTGAATAAAAATCGACTCGCCCAAGCCCATTAAAAATAGCCCAACACACAATAGGGAATAAGTTTCGTCCTACCGTTATTTTAGCTACAGTGTTTCGTTGGTATTTTATATATGAGCGCAAAATCATGTTTTACCATGCCAACACACAGAGGCGGTGCGAGATTTTGGGAACGCTGTTGCCTATGAGCTTTGAATGCAGGAAAAACCCTGGGTATTGTTGAAGTACCGACCTAAAGTACTTCCCCGAGTTGGTTAATGAGAAGAGATTAAGAGGAGACAAAATCGCAGTGCCGGCAATTCTCTTTATTCCCCCCATACAGATATATCTGGAGACAGTGTGGCACTCAGTCCAACAGAGTCTGACACAATCACAGCACACACAGTTCTTTTAGCATGAGCCCCCCACCCCAGACATTCCCGTTTTTCTGCTTTTCTGGCTCAAGGAGCAGTTCATACCATATATGGGTAAGATATACGTTGTTTAACACATCTCTCATGGCAGCTGTCTTCTTCGGGTTTCCCTGTTGTTATTCCAACCAATCGACTTCTAGCTCCAGCGTCTTTTCCCTTATTTGGCATTCTGCCAGTTTACTACAGAATACCAAACGGTCTGTTCTTGCCCCCAGCTATTCTAGTGAGATTAGCATCCTGTCACCCCCTACTCTAATGCAGGTACAATGTTTCTTAGTTCTACTTAGCCTCTAGCAGAATTGTATGTTATCTTAATGCTATTGCCCCACAGTATAGATATGTAGAATGCCAACCGCCAAAGTGGCTGCCTGATTCATGCTTCTGCGGGTCTGTGTTGTTAATGTCATGTGCGTGTGTATGCAGACGTGCTCAGCATTTATAGTTGTGCGGCCTTTTTGTGTAGATGGCCAGTACACTTCTTAGCACTAGGCAGCGATGTCGCGCAAAATGTTGGTTTGTTCGCTTGTAGATCAGGAAAGCTTCACAGAAGTAACTGTATAGTTGGTAAACAATATAATAGGTAGCTAACTAGCTAGATCGGGGAAGACGGTTTCTGGAATGGCGCGTTTGAGAGAACTAGTAAAATTAAATGAATAGGGAAAGAGAGAAGACGCTTGGCATCTGGTTTTTTCGCTTGTAGAGCAGGAAAACTTCACACAAGAAGTATCTGTATAGTTGGTGAACAATATAATAGCCATCTAGCTAGAATACTGTGTGCTTGTTCAGCAGATGCGTAATATGGACGAAGAGCGTGTTTAAAATATTTTAGCATGTCGGCTAATCGTTTCAACTATCTTCTGCATCGCTTGAAACCCTATATTACACATCAAGCCACCCAGTTCACGCAATCCTGCTTCAGGGGACAGTTGCTATCCCTCCACCTGCAAACCTTCCTGGGATAGGAGTCACCATCCCCATGTCATCGTTGGAGATGCTGCTTTTCCATTGCATGTAAATCTGATGAAGCCCTTTCAAAGTAAGCATTGTTTATTAATATTCTGAAAATATTTCCAGGGTTAAATAATAAGCAGATAATATTAGATTAATAGTAGGGTTAGGGTTATATACTTAATACTCGTAAATGTTCTGCCTTCTGTTTGCTTCCATTGCACATTTAGAATTGCCATATGTAGTGCATTTGCATTAACTGCACATCTATACATGCCACCTGTACATACATATACTTAATACTTGTAAATAGTTTGTCCTCTATTTGCACTTCTGGTTAGACGCAAACTGCATTTCTTTGTACTGTACTTGTTCACTGACAATAGGTTCAACTTTGTAATTGAACAGTACAAGTGCAGTACAACAAAATGCAGTTAGTCAGTGGGGTTTTTGTCATTTTTAATTTCAATGTATATTCTGCTTTACCAGGTGCCAATCTGAACAAAAGCAAGAGGATCTAGAACTATCAACATTCACAGGCCAGACGTGTGATTGAGAACTCATTTGGTATGACGGTCGCAAGGTGGAGAATTCTAGGCAGACTGTTGGAATTCCTACCAGACAAATGTACATGTTGTGAAGGCCTGTGCTGCACTGCACAACTATCTGGCCTATACAGATGCTGCCAACACACCTGCAACAAAGTATATACCACCTAGTTTCAAAGACTCTTTTGAACAATGGCGAGGCACAGCCAGGGAGTGGAGAAGACAGGTCACAGAGGGAGGCACCTTGGCTGATGCAGGGAGAGCCTCTCGGGCTGCTGTTGGAGACCGCAATGACCTGATGAGGTTTTTCATGTGCCATGGCAGGATACGGTGCTGAGGGCTGGCCTACTGAACTCTCAGTGAATTATAGACATACACACTTAAAGAAAACCTCTTTATTTTGTTAAATATTTGTATGTACAATCAAGTGTAACAAAGTATTGCAAACAGTGAAAAGAGCAGACTAGATAGAACTTATTTAATATGCAAAGAAAGTGCACTCAAGTATTTTGTTTAAACAAGCACTCTGCATTTTAAATCAAAGAATAAATAAAATTCAACAATATTGAATCAAATAACTCAAAAGGTCAACATCCATGAAGTGTGTAAATTATTTTGACTCAAATCACACAAAAGTTATTTAGTCACTTTGAAAAAGATTACTTTAGCCACATCGGGGTGTGTATTCAAACAGTGTCTTCAGCACTTTCTTTCCCCATCTCAAATAAAAGCTGATGGATTTTGAACTTGGCTTTTATGTTGTGGCAGTTCGTGGATCAGTTCACCTATGGTGTGACAAAATCTTGCAATATCGTCATCAAACTCTGAAGTGAGCATGGCATGTCTCTCTTCCCTCTTTTCTGCGCTGATCCAGAAGATTAAGTCGAGCTGTCAGGTCATCGTTCTTCCTAATTTTCTTTGGTGCTCTCTAGGATGAAGAGGAGTCGAGACACTCCCAGGTTGTTTCTGGTGGACAGGTCTTTGGTAATTAGACGTGGCAGTTCTAATGATGGTCTGTTCTCAGCCTCGTGGTCAACTGATGCAGCTGGTGAAGTTACATTTGAGTCCAGGTCAGTTTCAGGTGACTGTAGGATTGATGAGCTGCTGCTGTACTCCATCTGCAATGACAACATATTTTACTATTCAACAGGGCTACTCAAACTGAAGGGGGGAGGGGGTCATAACATAAGCCTGCAGTACATGACTACTGAAAATAAACAGGCATATGCCTGCTTTCAAGTAACCTTAAAATTATGCCTCAATATCACTGTTGTTGTATAAAAGTAATCATTTTATTTTATCATTATCTCCATCTCTTTCTCTCTGCTGTCTCCTATCCTCTGTTCCACTATGGTCTACGTTCTCCTCTTCCATGTCCCCTGTTGGCTCTCTGTAACATTCTGTCCCTCACCATCAAGACTCTTGTCTCTTCCCTGCCTACTAAAGTAATGCATAAACTTATAAAAACACAAAGTATAACCTTTAAGAGATGGTAATCATTTTCTCCTAATAAGGTTATTCAGGTTCAAGTAAATACATCATTTAATTCAACTTTAAAGTTGCCAGACACTTGTCCCTGCTCCCCCTTTCACTTTCGGCTAAAACTATTTACTCATCTGAAGAAAAATCACGTCGACACATTTACTTAGCATTTAATGTTGGATGAACAACTAGCTAGCATGGCAAAATAGTACTATTAGTGTTAGCTAGCCAAACTTGCTTTACCTAAAGCATGGCAAAATAGTACTATTAGTGTTAGCTAGCCAAACTTGCTTTACCTAAAGCATGGCAAAATAGCACTATTATTGTCAGCTAGCCAAACTTGCTTTACATAAAACGTCTGTTTCTACAGATACAATTGTGGCAGCAATATTGATTGCTACATCTAAATATAACTACATTTAACTGAGTGGTTAGCTAATTAACGCAGCCATGCAAACAAACGACTGGTAAAATGAACATAATCACTGGAGTATACACTTTTGGTACTTGCAGTTTAGTTTCTCAGACAACGTGACTAAAATGTTCGTTTACTTCCAGTCCATAGGGATTACTCAAGTGTATTGAGAAAAACTTCAACTAAGTTTCGTTTTTGTTTCCTGTGTTGCTAATACGAATCTTTAATCTTTACTGGCCAGTTAGCCAACTTTGTAGTAGAAGTAATCAACACTGAATTTGCCAATTAAAAAAACGGAACTTACCTTGTGTCCTCGCCAAAATTGGAGTTGGTTTTACTGTGTTTTATGTGCGCATCTCCACTTTTACTCTTAAATTTCTTCTTTATTCTTACATAATTGTCCCTCTTCAGCTTCCACCTTTTCTGGCAAGTTGCTGGCTCTTCGCCCAGAATTTCTCCTATACTATCAAAAGAACCTCGATTTGAGTCATGCCTCCAGACTCCATTGTTGCTTCGTCTTCGTTGATACAGGAAGTCAAATTTGGCCGGAATTCCGTACTCTGTGTAAAACCCTCCCTCCGCCATCCAACCAATCATCATTTGTGCGGCTCTGCGGTTCACGTACGCTTAGCTACGCGCTTTTAGATTTTTGAGCTGGTGCGCGTAGCCGATGCGGCCTGGCTGTGAATGCCTGTGCGGCTCTCTGCGCTGTCCGCGGATCCTACGCAGACGCGTTAGACATTGAAGCATAAATCAGCCTTTAATTAATTAAGAGAGAGAGAGAGAAATCCAAACTATGTGCATTGTTGTTCATGAGCAACTCTTGGTATTTATCCACCTCTCATGTTTATCCCCAAATGTGGAATAATCAAAGACAACCAAACTATTAAGAAGAATAAGGTAAATATAGCAGTAAATGTAAAAGGACACTGGGAAGATTGAGATTTGGTCAAACATGACTGAATAATTTGTAGACATTGATAGAGATGCATGGTAATGGGGTGTGTGATGCATGTTTGGTGGGGGAGACAGTGGAACATGTATTGTTGTATTGTGAGTTGTATTATGTGGAGAGAGAGATTGTTCAACGGTGTAAGGGGGGTGGGACGGAGATGGGGGTTGGATGGTATTATGGGATAGGGAGATGGAAGCCGTAAGGTCTGTAGGGAATTATCTTTTACTAGGGAGACCTGTTTAGTTAGGAGAATGAGTGTAGGTTGCCATGGTTGATCTCACTCCTGAACAGTAGGTGGCGCTATGTATGTGTTTAAGTTTACTGTGATCCGCCAACCGGCTCCTAAAGAAGAAGAATCAGAAGAAACCATCTTGTTGAGCCTGTTGGTGGTGTCGTTTTCAGAAACTACTTTTCGTAGAACAAGAAGTACCACGAACAGATTCAGATAAACAACGCTATAACAAAAATCGACGTTTTAGCTGCTACTTAGTTGGATTTGAATCGTACCAAGGAACGTACCCTCCTCTGTCCTTGTTCGTGAGGAGGGAAGTGGGGATTGCTAGAGGATAGCTGGTAAACGAACTTACTGCTTGTTATTTATATTTACAAATTACATTGTCTGTCTTCACATAATTAAACAGAGAGAAGTTATATAGGCTAGGTAGTTGACATTAACTGTTTTGTACGCTTCTATGGGGTTAGATGTCTGCGTATTAAGTGTACGTATTGTTGTAATAAAATCCACACGTAAATTGGTATGATCGTAAAAAAAAGTCATACGATTACGATACGTGAAACATGAAACGTAAGCGTGAAGTTACATCTGTGAACTTACAAACACCCTGTTACGATGACGGACTAATATTTTTTGCTTGTGCGAATGTAGTTTTTCAAATCTAAAATACAACATCACGATCTGGAGTTTTGGCATTTTTATCTAATCCTCATGTGTAATGAAAAAAAAACACTTAAACCTATAGAAAATGTATTATTGTCTAGGCCTACACACGTTGTACTCCCAAATACTCTAAAAACATATGGGTCTTTGTTTTTTTCCCTAGGTTGTTGCTGTAAAATGAGAACTCGTTAAAATACTGAATAACTAAAACTAAATGTTATGCAATCATTACAGTAGGTCCAGGCCACACACAGCCATCATAAAAAGTGACAGACAGAACACAGCTATGAAATTGCACATGCCAGAGTGTAATATTGAAAGCTACATCTTGACCTAAATCAAATATACACTGCTCAAAAAATTAAGGGAACACAATCTTCACAGTATAACACGTCAATTTAACTTCAGGGATATCAATTTCTCCATTTAGGAAGCATAAGGGATTGTGAATCAATGTCACTGTTTTGTTGCAAATGAAAGTGGTAATAGGTGCACCGGAAAGGCTGCACAGTGCTGGGCTGTGAGCACAGCTCCCACTAGAGGACCACGGGCCCTCATGGAGTCTGATTCTGAGTTTGGTCAGAAACATGCACACCAGTAGCCCGCTGGAGATCATTTTGTAGGACTCTGGCAGTACTCCTCCAGTTCCTCCTTGCACAAAGGAGAAGTTACTGGTCCTGCTGCTGGGTTGATGCCTTACTACGGCCCTGTCCAGCCTTCTTTGTGTAACGGCCTGTCTCCTGGTATCTCCTCCATGCTCTTGAGACTGTACTGGGAGACACAGCAAACCTTGCGCTGGCACGTATGGATGTGCCATCCTGGAGGAGCTGGACTGTCTGTGCAACCTGAATGGTCTGCAGGTACCGCCTCATGCTACCAGTAGTGACAAGGACACTAGCAAAATGCCAAACTAGAGAAGAATCAGTCAAGAAAGATTGTAGAGAAATTGTCTGTGGCCACCACTTGCAAAACCATTCCCTTTTTCTGGGTTGTCTTGTTGTTGCCTCTCCAGTGCACCTGTTGTCACTTCTATTTGAACCAAAACAGGTGTCATTGATTTACAATCGCTTATGCTTCCTAACTTGCTAATTTGTTATTTTCTTTCACATTAACTATTATGAAAAATATACATTATAGATCTAAAGCTGCACTAGGTAACATTCTGAAAATAATTAAAATGTTAGAAACGGCACCCCCAATTCTTCCCTCTACTCCCGCTCTCCCCCCCAGCCTGAGTTTGATTGACAGCTGGGTTTCTCTTTACTAATCCATGTAGGTGATCTGATTAAATTTTTAGACACAGAAAACTGAAAATTAATATAACCAGCTAAATGCAATGGCTACAGCATGGGTAAGAAAAGTTAGCTATCTAGCTATGTGTTTCTTTAGACAAATATATATTTTATGTAAATTGGGTTAAATTAGACTAGCTAGTTGCACAACTGTATGTAGCTTGGCCAAAGTTAGCTTAGTGGTTCTGGGTGCTACAGTTGGCTAGTGTTACACAATATCAAGCTAAACAACCTGTATAATGATGCGCAAATATTTTTGCCTGTTCAGAAAGAAAGCGCTATCTCCCTGTGTAACTTCTAATTTCTTATTGGGTAACTAGCCAAGCTAGTGTTAGCTTAGGAGCACTGGTAGCTACCTATATTTAGCTATTCAAATACGAAGCTAAACAATGCATATAATAATGTGAATAAATGTATTTACCTGCCCGGAAAGAAGAGCTAAATCTGGCGGCGCCAGTGGCTGTAGCCTGTCTTGATTGGCTATTATTCTTAGTTCTGTAATTGTCATTCCTTTGATTGGGCAGATTTCTTCTAATGCCTCCATCCACCCACACACGTAACCTTTGCGTCATTCTGGACTCTACACTCTCCTCTATACTCTCCTTTGATCGGCACATTAAACAAACTGTAAAATCTTAATTCTTCCATCTCCGCATCATTGCCAAACTCAGACCTTCCCTTATGGAGTTAGATGTGTCTCAATATTCGTAAATATATCTAGAAAATTTGAGCATATATTCCTCACAACTCACATATAAAAATAGGATTTGTAAATGTGAAAAAATATTTTGTTAATAAAAAGATTATCTGCAAATATATAAACATGTTTCACAAATATAAATAACATTTGTGAATATGTAAAAACATATTTCACAAATAAAACACAAATCTGTAAAACATTTACAACTGTTGCTTAACATTTACAAGTGTTGACTTACATTTACAAATCTTAAGATTATTTATGGAGCTGAATTTTATATTTACACATTTTTGAGACACATTTTCCTTCGGTTGACAAGATCTCATGTACGTGGTTTCAGTCAGAGGGCTCGCTTGGTGGGACTTATGGAATATCCGGACTGGAGCCTGGTAGATTGGAGTCTATAGGTAGCTAGGACACGTTTTTCCTGAAGTGTGCTTATTACGTTTATTTGTATAACAATATTTGACTGCATCACCAATGGGTAAAACAACACTGAGCGTGTTTTCGACTTCAGGCAACTAACTTAAGCACAGTTAGTTATGTCAGCATCTGGTTGGCTAGCTAGCCAGCTAGTAGGCTACTGTAGCTTAACTAAAGTAATGAATGTATCTAACCCGACGACGCAACTGACTAGATAACGGTATGTTGTTGACTTGCACAGCTGCATTTGGTTCATTCAGTATGAGTCTTGCACATCTAGGTAGTGTTAGTGGTTATAGAATTGTGCTCATAAGTTTGCATACCCTGGTATCAAATTTAAAGACAACTTTTTTCTCTTGCTTTTAGTTCAGTCTGATGTTTTTCTTTGGTTTTTGTCAAGTCCACTCTTTACTTATTTTTAACGTCATCTTACTGTGTTTTAATCTGTTGTTGGTTTTATTAGATTTCTCTTAACTTCTTATTGTAAGACAACAATTACTTATTGTTGGCTTAAGTGTTTCCATTTTAGTCTTGCCCTCTATGTATTATATGTACTATTGTATTATGTTATGTATTGTTGCCTTTTATATATTATTCCTTTAATCATGTATACAGACCCGGTGGCACAGGGGCATTGCCCCCCAGCAAGAATTCTTTGCCCCCCAAAAATAGTTTGGGTAAGATGCTTCCCAATACTGTAATTCACTAATTACTTTTGGGAATGTAGGCTAGCTCTCTTGCTTTCATCTGCTGTTGGGAATGTAGGCTAGCTCTCTTGCCTGCACTGCTGTTGGGAATGTAGGCTAGCTCTCTTGCCTTCATCTGCAAATGCGGTCGGATCGAAGATGTGCTTTAAGTGATGTGATCACTAAGCTACAAAGAATGTGTAACTACTGCAGTTACTAAAGCTTTCAAATTTGATTGACAGCTGTGTATTTTGCTAGTATATAGCCTCAGCAAGCCATGCATGCAAAGACTATTTGCTTTTCGTCCGTCGTGCTTTAGCTACTATTCTATGTTGATAAGTAGGAAAAATGTGCCCGTCCATGGCAATCAAAAGCCCGTCCAAAACGTTTGTTCTAGCGCCTGCACGTATACCTCTTTTGAGGCAGATGTTAATCCGCTATCTTTCATAACTCTTTTGGTTTTATTATTTTTCGTGTCAATCCAAGCTGAAAGCAGGGTGTGCACGAAACAAATCGCGTCCCTTATTGATTCTGTAAGGGTCAGTGCATTTTATTTTTCAATACGGGACGATACTTTATTATATGGGACGGGTGGCAACTCTAGGTTAGATACCTTCATTACTTTAGTTAAGCTACAGTAGCCATAGCTGGCTAGCTGGCCAACCAGATGTAGCCTGACATAACTAACTGTGCTTAAGTTAGTTGCCTGAAGTCGAAAACACGCTCGGCGTTGTTTTACCCATTGGTGATGCAGTCAGATATTGTTATACAAACAAACGTAATAAGCACACTTCAGGAAAAACGTGTCCTAGCTACCTATAGACTCCAATCTACCAGGCTCCAGTCCAGATATACCATAAGTCCCACCAAGCGAGCCCTCTGACTGAAACCCCACACACGAGAACTTGTCGACCGTAGGAAAATTTCTCAAAAATGTGTAAATATACAATTCAGATCTGTAAATAATCTTTAAGATTTGTAAATGTAAGTCAACACTTGTAAATGTTAAGCAACAGGTGTAAATGTTTTACAGATTTGTTTTATTTGTGAAATATGTTTTTACATATTCACAAATTGTATTTATATTTGTGAAACATGTTTACATGTTTACATTTACAGATAATCTTTTTATTTACAAAATATTTTTTCACATTTATAAATCCTATTTTTATTTGTGAGTTGTGATGAATGTACGCACAAATTTTCTAGATATATTTACGAATATTGAGACACACCTAACTCCATATTCCCCCTCCTGTCCTGCTGAAACCCTAATATTCATAACCTCCCGTCTTGACTACTGCAACTCCCTACTCAGCGGCATCAAATCTGCATCCCTCCATAAGCTCCAAATGGTTCAAAACTCTGCAGCCAGACTACTCACTCACACCAAGTCCCGGCAGCATATCACCCCTATCCTCTGTGAGTTACACTGGCTTCCTATCTCGCAACGCATCAACTACAAGATCCTCCTAGATATATAAAGCCCTAAACAATATCGCCCCTGCCTACCTCTCCAACCTTCTTCCATATCAACCAGCACACTTCGTTCCGGTACTACAGGCCACCTCATAATCCCCAAGTCAAAGCTCAAAGGCTTTGGTGACAGGGCATTCTCAAGGGTTGCTGCTAGGCTCTGGAACTGTCTCCCCAAAACCAACCCTGACTCTGAGACGATCCCCTTCTTCCAGCAACGCCTCAAGACTCATCTGTTCAAAATCGCCTACCCCTAGCCATGCCCAAACCCATTCTCTCAATTTTCTGTGTTCTCATTGTATTTATTTTGGTTTTGTTTGTTTCTGTTATATGTTCATTTTGTAAAGCGTCTTTGGGTCCTTGAAAAGCACTATATAAATATAATGCATTATTATTATTACATTGCAACGGAGTGACTCACAGGGTGAGTTACATTTTTTTGTTGTTGCCGTATTTACCCTCTATCAGTCATGTGTGGGTCTGATTGGGTCTTTATTTTATCAGAGTGAGGAGAAACCCAGCCTGCTGCTCTCCTTCCACATTGAGGCCAAACAAGAGTCACTGGATTCTGATTGTTACAGTGGAGCTCAGTGTTCATTGGTGGATTCAGAGATGACATCAGTGGAGCTGGAAGACTGCAGTCAAATACTGGGACTGAATAATATTGAATGTGAAGAGGAAAAGATTGGTGATTTAACTAACAAAGGTAGGAATGGTTTATTAATAGGGTTTAATGCTGTCAATTTGTTGTTCTTACTAACTTACTCTCTGTTCTGTATTCTACATATTCTTATACTTATTTTGTAATCATTAATTATTAAACAGTATGTGTTATATTAATAACCAAAGGAGTCAAAATGCTGTAAATATTTCAATAATAAATTAAATACATTATTTTAAGAATAGGGGGCACATTGTTTTATTTCATGTGGCCACTATAATGGTATGATATTTCATACAAATACGTTGTATATACCAGAGGCTTTTTATATCATAAGATGCATTTCCTGCACTGCTCAAAAACGTTAAGGGAACACGAAATCATCACGGTATGACACCACGTCAGTTAAATTACAGGGATATCGATCTGTCCAGTTAGGAAGCATAAGCGATTGTGGATCAATGTCACCTGTTTTGGTGCAAATTAAAGTGACAGCAGGAGCACTGGAGAGGCAACAGCAAGACAACCCCCAAAAAGGGAATGATTTTGTAGGTGGTGGCCACAGACAATTGCTCTCTGCTAATTTTTCCTGACTGATTCTTCTCTAGTTTTGCTAGTGTCCTTGTCACTACTGGTAGCATGAGGCGGTACCTGCAGCCCATTTAGTTTGTACAGGTCGTCCAGCTCCTCCAAACATTCGTGCCGTTGCACAAATGTTTGTTGTGTCTCCCAGTACAGTCTCAAGAGCATGGAGGAGATACCAGGAGACGGGCCATTACACAAGGAGAGCTGGACAGGGCCGTAGAAGAGCATCAACCCAGCAGCAGGTCCGGTATCTGTTCCTTTGTTTGAGGAGGAACAGGAGGAGCACTGCCAGAGCCCTACAAAATGACCTCCAGCAGACTACTGGTGTGCACATTTCTGACCTAACCCTAACTGTCAGAAACAGACTCCATGAGGGTGGCATGAGGGCCCAATGTCCTCTTGTGTGATCTGTGCTTACAGCCCAGTACCGTGCAGCTCAATTGGCATTCGCCAGAGAACACCAGAATTGACAGGTCCACCATTGGCTCCCTGTTCTCTTCACAGACGAGAGCAGGTTCACACTGAGCACAGGTGACAGATGTGAAAGAGTCTGGAAATGCCGTGGTAAACATTATGCTGCCTGCAACATCATCCAGCATGACCGGTTTGGCAGTGGGTCAGTGATGGTCTGGGGAGGCATTTCCTTGGAAGGTCGCACAGACCTCCATGTGGTAGCCAACATTACCCTGACGGCTGTTAGGTACTGGTCTGAAATCCTCAGACCCATCGTCAGACCTTACTCTGGTGCAGTGGGCCCTGGGTTCCTCCTGGTGAAGGACAATGCCCGGCCTCATGTGGCCAGAGTGTGTAGGCAGTTCCTGGATGACGAAGGCATTGATGCCATTGACTGGCCCTCACGTTCCCCAGACCTGAATCCAATTGAGAACCACTGGGACGTTATGTATCGGTGCATCTGATGCCGCCAAGTAGAGCCACAGACTGTCCAGGAGCTCACTGATGCCCTGATCCAGGTCTGGGAGGAGATCCCCCAGGACACCATCCACCATCTCATCAGGAGCATGCCCATACGTTGTTAGAAGTGCATACAGGCACGTGGGGGCCATACACACTCGTGAGTCACATTATGAGTTGCCGGGATGAAATTCACTCAAGTGAGTTTGAATCCAGCCCTCAATCAGTTGGTGAATTTGGTTTCCATTGACCGTTGTTCGGTAATTTTGTTCTCAACGAATTACACAACGTACAGTAAAGATTTTGATCTTTAATATATTTCGTTCATCGAGACCCGATGTGATTTAAGTGTTCCTTAAATTTATTTGAGAATAATTAATTCTTAATTCGTGCCCTAAATAGAGCAGATTTTCAGGCATGCAGTATTTTTAGGCATCCAGGTATCTTTTATAGCCATATCTTGATTTTTGAAGGTACCTTTTGTCTCATTTCATTCAAAGGTCATTCCAATATTTAAGGATGACTAAGGGAGTGTGTCACTTTATAATTATACCCCAATGGAACAGGAAGTAATGGATGACCTTGCGAGTTTGCAAAGACTTAGATTTACTTTAAAAAGTAATATCTTAGCCGGAATGTACAGTTAGGTCTGGAAATTATTGGACACTGACAAGTTTTTTTATTTTGGCTGTTTACCAAAATATATTACAGTTAAGGTTAAATAATGAATATGGGCTTAAAGTGCAGTCTCTAGGCTTTAATTTGAAGGTATTCACATCCAAATCGGAGGAAAGGTTTAGGAATTGCAGCTTTAATATGCTACTCAAACGAGAGATATTATATATGATATCTTTGTCCAACCCCTTGAAATAAAGCTGAAAGTCTGTGCACTTCAATTGCATCTCGGTTGTTTCATTTCAAATCCATTGTAGTGGCGTACAGAGCCAAAGGTATGAAAATTCAGTGTCCAAATATTTCCGGACCTAATTGTACATCAACTTGATTATCTAATTATCTAGGGGTGCCAATAAATGTGGCATGCATGTTCTTGATGCTTATGATTATTGATATAGAATTTTCACTCAATTAAAGTTAGATTCATATGATATTTTGTCGGTATGATCAAGCTGATTAACAACAATGACTTTTTTCACTGCATATTACTGTGGGTGACAACATGTTTGGAGGGCACTGCATATATCAAATATTTACTATGTAATGATACACCCGGTGAATATTTTTTATGCGTATTGCTCTTAACAGTCTTGGAATAGTTACATTAATATTTAGTGTAATCTAACTGGATTGATAAAGTGTCACTGCATTAATGAATTTTTCTGATCTCAATCACACAGATGAGATTGCTGAAGTTGATACTTTACCTACTTCTGGAGTTCAACAACATGAAGATTACAGCGATAAGAATTCTAAACTCTGTCCCCATTGTGGTAAACAATTTCTATATGTGTCAGTTTTGAAAAGACACATTAACACACATACAGGAGAGAAGTGTTATTCCTGTTCTGACTGTGGGATGAGTTTCTCTATGTATGGTAGCCTGAAAGAGCACCAGCGCATACACACTAGAGAGAAGCCTTACTCCTGTTCTGACTGTGAGAAGTATTTCTCTCGTTTAAGTAGCCTTAAATCTCACCAGCGCATTCATACAGGAGAGAAGCCTTATTCCTGTTCTGACTGTGGGCAGTGCTTCTCACATTTAGATAAACTTCAAGCTCACCAGCGCATACATACAGGAGAGAAGCCTTACTCCTGTTCTGACTGTGAGAAGTGTTTCTCTCATTTAAGTACTCTTAAAGCTCACCAGCGCATACATACAGGAGAGAAGCCTTACTCCTGTTCTGACTGTGGGAAGAGTTTCTCTCGATTACATTCCTTTAAACGACACCAGCGCACACATACAGGAGAGAAGCCATACTCCTGTTCTGACTGTCGGGAGAGTTTCTCTCAGTTAGATAACCTTAAACTTCACCAGCGCAAACATACAGGAGAGAAGCCTTACTTCTGTTCTGACTGTAGGCAGTGCTTTTCACAGTTACGTCATCTTAAACGTCACCAGCGCAAACATACAGGAGAGAAACCTTACTCCTGTTCTGACTGTGAGAAATGTTTCTCTCATTTACATACCCTTCAAGCTCACCGGAGCATACATACAGGAGTGAAGCCTTACTCCTGTTCTGACTGTGAGAAATGTTTCTCTCTTTTAAGTAGGCTTAAAACTCACCAGCGCATACATACAGGAGAGAAGCCTTACTCCTGTTCTGACTGTGGGACGAGTTTCTCTATGTTTGGTAGCCTTAAAGATCATCAGCGAATACATACAGGAGAGAAGCCTTACTCCTGTTCTGACTGTGAGAAAAGTTTCTCTAGATTAACCAGCCTATATCAACACCAGCGCATTCATTCTGGAATGAAGCCTTACTCCTGTCCTCACTGTGGGAAGAGTTTCACTCAGTTAGGTAGCCTTAACATTCACCAGCGGATACATACTGGAGAGGTGCCTTACTCCTGTTCTGACTGTGGGAAGTGTTTCTCTAGATTAAATAGTTTAAATAATCACAGGAGAATACATACTGGAGAGAAGCCTTACTCCTGTCCTGACTGTGGGAAGATTTTCTCTCGATTATACAGCCTTACATGTCACCAGCGCATACATTCTGGAGAGAAGCCAAAATTACACAATGAAGAAGGAAATGTGTAATTAATTTTGAGTAAGCTGTCGTCAATAGGACTAGGGATGATAGTCTTGCAACCAACGACAGGCAATCTTAAGGATAGAAGTCAGGCTGTTAGAGTGGATGGCATCCAGTCAGAGCCACTGGAGTTGGATAAAGGGGTCCCACAAGGTTCTATACTTGATCCATTATTGTTCACTCTCTGCATAAACAATGTGGGTAATGAGAAGACAGTGAAATTAATCTATATCATGTACTCTATTGCTTTGACGGCTGAACAAGTGTTATTGCACCTGGAGACAGATTATAAGATACTACAAGGGTCTTATTTTACAATTTAAACTGGTTTTGAATGCAAAGAAAACTCATTTTATGGGTTTCTATAGGTCTAAAATGCTGGTTGAAAATACAGTTGCACTCATTGCTTAGATGGCTCTCTAATTAATCAAGTCTTTGTATATAAATACTTAGATAGTTTATCATCCAGCCATATACCTATTAAAATACATGTTGATGAACTCTGTAAATGGCTAAAGATCAAGCTAAGCTTCCTGTATAGATACAGAACATGTTTGTCCTCCACAAAATGGAAAACAAATTGGGCAGGCTACTTATGTTGGTTATAGATTATAGGGATATTATCTACATGCATGCTACGGCATCCAAACCACTGGATGCTACTTATCATTGTGCACTTTGTGTTTATTACTTGTGTTAGTTACAGAACTCACCACTGTATATATCAAAGTGTGGGTTGGACATCGCTGTTCTTGAGACGAGAACAACATGCTCTGTTGTTTGTCTTGCTTATGGAATAGTCTGCAGACCAAACTTCAACTTGGGACTCTTGTCCATTTCAAACATTTATTGTTTCTGTGTTGCTTGTAACTGTTTTGGGTAATGCAAGTTCTGTGCTATCAGGGGAATAACCTCTGTGTAAACGTAACAACTGCTGCTGTTTTTGTGTTAACTGTGATTGTTTTATTTTTATTTTTTGTTTTACCTAAACTGATTTTTTTTGTGTTGCCTGTAACTGTTATTGATTCTGTGCACTGACAAAAGCATAAATCTTTAAAGCTACATGTATTGATGTGTTGAAGGGCCTTGTGCATGGTCTGTAGGTCCCTGGGTTAGGGTATCCATACATACAGACATACATACATACAGACATACATACATACAGCCAGCCAGCCAGGTCCGGAAAAAATTAAGAGACCACTGCACCTTTTTCTTTCCTTTCCAAAAAAGTTGGAAAGGAAAGTTTTGAGTGAGGAACAGAAGGGTTAAAGATAAGAGACCAGTGCAAATTGAACGTTTCTGTTCCTCACTCAAAACTTTCCTTTTCAACTTTTTTGGAAGGGAAAGAAAAAGGTGCAGTGGTCTCTTAATTTTTGCTGGACCGCGTAAGCGGAGCCGGCTAAGAAGAGCGAATGTCTCTTACTTACTGACTGACTGACTACCCCTTGTTAAATAGTGTAGTGGTTAGAGAAGCGGACTTGTGAACTATAGGTCCCGAGTTCGTATCTCCTCGCAGTCGAAGCAATGAACCCATTATGAATTATTCCATATAGACAAAAACTTCGCTGGCTAAAACCGTTAATATCTACATCATAGTAAGCCTGAAATATAACAGTTTACGGTTATATTGCGACTGTTTCTGGTGGATTTTCGAAGTACGCATCCGTGCATGTGTTTTGGGTCAGGATAGACAAACACATTTGCTGGCTTAAAAACGTAGTTACGTTACAGTAAGCCTTATTTGAAACTGTATACGGTTATATTGCGACTGTTTCTGGCATGGAATAGTTCATCTTCAGTCTCACAAGCAAGTGCTCAATTCTTATGATCATTCCTAGGAAGTTAGTAGATACTAGTAAGCCTATTACTGGCTAATAAACTGTTAAAACGACCAGTGGTAAAAACAATACAGTTCATAGACGCTAGGGTGGAGGTAAACTTAATAAGAAATGTTAGTCAGTTTAACACAATCCTCAATGGAGTGTAGCGACTGCTGAAATGTGTAATGGCGTAGTGGTTTAAAGACAGTGCCTCTAATGTGGAAGACCTAAGTTCGAATCTATTGAGAGCAACAACATTTATTATATCTGGTAGATTCCACGATTCTCTCGTCTTTTCACTTGATGAAAAAGTTAGTTGTCGTCGCCATTATTGATAGTTACTATATAAATGTCATTCACGAATGAAAGAATAAAGTACGTTGTTTTGCCATGAAAGAAAAAAATACGTTCTTATGCCATGAAATAGGTTTGGCAGACTCGCTAGCAATTGCTCAATTCTTATGACTATTCCAGTAAGTTAGTAGATACCGGTAAAGCTTATTACTGGCTAATACGCTGTTAAAACGACCAGTGGCAAGCGCAATACATAGACGCTATTTGTGGTGGAGGTAAACTTAGTAAGAAACGTTACAGTTGATACAGTTAAATGTCAATTTAACTGTATCAATGTCATTCACGAATGGCCAATTAACTATTAAAATGGCCAGTGGCAAAAGAGGATTTGTTCAGGATATACAGATGCCGGGTGTTAGTAGAGACAAGAGGCTATAATGACAGACTACAAATGTACAGCTCCGTGGTGTAGTGGTTAACGACAGCCTTTCATGTGGGCGACCTGGGTTTGAATCTCGAGATGGCAACTCTTTCTATTGCGGGCCGGCTGAACTAGGCTTGCCTGGTTTCTTGTTTACAGAGCAGTGTATGCGTGTATACTACAAGGACAAGTGCGCTGTATTTGTTTAGTACATCCAAGGGATACGGCAGACTTTGCCAGGCCCAATATCCACTGAAAACCGGAGGCCGCTGGGGAAATAACACTGGTGTTTAAAGCAGTGTACTTTTTTGAATTTATTTTCGATTTGGTCATCAATTTTGATTATTGATTTGGCCAAGGCCTTCGACTCTGTCAATCAAAATTCTGATTGGCAGGCTCAACAGCCTTGGTTTCTGGAATAACTGCCTCACCTGGTTTACCAACTACTCAGATAGGGTTCAATGTGTTAAATCGGAGGGCTTGCTGTCTGGACCAATGGCTGTCTCCATGGGTGTTCCACAGGGTTCAATTCTCGGGCCAACACTATTCTCTGTATATATCAATGATGTCTCTATTACTGCTGGTGACTCCCTGATTCACGTCTACGCAGATGCCACCATTCTGTATACATCTGGCTCTGCATTGAACACTGAGTTAACTAACCTCCAAAAAAGCTTCAGTGACATACAGCACTCCGTCCGAGATCTGAAACTGCTCTTGAATTCCGGTTAAATTAAATGCACGCTTCAACCGAACTCTGCCCACACCTGTCGGCCTGACGAGCATTACCACTCTGGACGGTTCTGAACTAGAATCTTTCGATCCCTACAAATAGCTAGGCATCTGGTTAGACTGCTCTTGAATCATATTCCTGTTTTGCAACAAGGTCTCCTTCACTCAAGCTGCTAAACATGCCCTGGTGAAAGTGATCATTCTACCAACTGTAAACTTTGGGGATGTCTTCTACAGAACTGCCTCCAAGTCTCTCCTGAACACAGTAGATGTAGTTTGTGTCATTGTCATGTGTCATTCATTAAGTCACCAGCGCTCCATATAACACCCACCACTGTGACCTCTATGCACTCATTGGCTGGCCCTCGCCACACACTCAACATCAAACCTACTGGTATCAGCTTATCTATAAGACATTGCTAGGTAAATCTCCTCTTTAGGGTTAGGGTTAAAGTTCACTTGTCACTATAGCAAAACCCGCTTATACTCTGCGCTCCAGCAAGTATATCCCTCTGGTCATCCCTAAAGCCAATACCTCCTTTTCCCATCACTCCTTCTGGTTCTCTGCTGCCAACGACTGGAACGAATTGCAGAAATCCCTGTAATTGGAAATTCCCATCTCCCTCACTGCCTTTCAGAAACTTGTTAGAGATGCTCCCATTATGATAATTTCTGGACGGATCCTTCTCGAATCTTCCATCAATGTTTCACAACCTTCTGCGATTCGCCACCCAAGCCATTACTCATTACACAGCATATTCTCTGAAGTCAAGCATTCTTTAATCTATGAGGTCACTCATCCTCCCAAGGCGTTCAAGGACAAGCCACAGGTCATTCTGACATCCACATGAAATATACTGTTGCTCATTAGACACAACAGCACAGTAAGGAGAAAAACTGAGCACAGCTGTTGACCTTGACACACAAAGAAATCCAAACTGTGTACCTTATTCTTAGTCTCTCAACAATTAAATGTGGAAAAATCAAAGACATTTATTTCATCAATTAACACCCAATTAATATGCAAGTGATCCCATGAGACGTTCTATGTACTCTTCATCAGGTTAACATTTTATGAAAATATCCCTACATATCACTATATACCTACATACAATCTAGACCTGGAAATGGTAGATGAGGAGGAGAATTCAAAGAGAGTGGAAATCAACCCAATTACTTAAAACATCCTCCAATATCTCCTCTGTCAACCACTGCTCCAGAGGCTGGAAGCCAAACCTCTCCCTCCTATTTGGCTGAGAGGAAGTAAAGACCAACCTGATCCATCGTGTGTGTGCGTGCGTGCGTGCGCAGATTTATTTCAGAGCCTTGCAAAATATGTTGTTTCAAATGATTACATATGTGTGGAATATAAACTGATTATACAGTGTGTATAAATTGCATAGGATAAATCATACCTTCAATCAAAACATCAATCACTTAAAATCATTCAAATGATCAACATTAATATGAGAGCATGAACATATGAGGAAAATAATAAACCATCTAGTTCTCCAAGCAATACTCTCTTTGTACTAGATTGGCTACCACTCAAAACCCTCTTTACAATGGAGAACAGTCCTTCCTTTGACACAAAGCACAATTATAGGGTCTTGGGTGATGATAATGTCATCATGAAACATTTGTTCACTTATCTTCCTAGGATATTTTTTATATCCCCTAAAAGGGCAAGGGTAACCACTAACACAACCCTATTACTATGCCTGTCTTATCCAAATTAATAACGGTTTTACACTTTGGAAAATGTCTTACCGCAACAGTTTCACTGGCCTGAAAACTTTCATGCCTTTAACCCTTCCTCCACAGGTTTTCTTTATCTTAAAGTCTTATCATCATCAAGCTCTGATTCTCACCACTTATTTACTTTTCCACTTCTCTGACCATCAATGTAGTTCCTGTATCCACTTCTCTTCTCCCACGTTTCACTTCTCTTTCCCTGCGTTCCACCTCTCCTATCCTTTGTTTCACTTGCCTTGTCCTTCTTCTCACTTGCTTTGTCCCTCATTTCACTCAGGGACAAAGTACTGCTTCTGTCCCTGTTCTACCTATTAGTTACTCCTTTTCTGGGTTGTTTCCATGGTATGAAAGTATCTAATTCCTCACTGTTTATTTCTCTGTCCCATACTTTTCCTTTTATTTCTACAACACCTCTTTCTCTTATAGTTGCTGAGTGGGCCATAACAGAAGTTACATTTTAGTTTTGATTTTCTACTCCATTTTGACCTTACAGTTAAGCCCAAAAGTATTCATACCCATGCCAAATTTTGAGCCATAGTGAATTTTTATTTGACCAATAGGTTTCTTCTGGCTGGAAATGAAATAAACAAGTGACAAAACACGGTAAGACATTGTGCTGGAGATACAAATGAATAACGTAACTATTTCTGTTTTTTCACATTTTTACAAAAAATGCCATGTCCAACATTATTCATACCCCTTGAAATTGTTGCAAATTTTTGAGATAATGCAAGTTTCTATACCATTTAAAAGTTACTAGTCAACTGCAAGTCTTGACTATAAACAGAAATAGTTACGTTATTCATTTGTATCTTAACTGTATGTGTCGCAAACTCTATCCCAATACATGTCAAAGACTAAATTTAACTGGGAAGTTACTCCCTAGTCCTCTCCCTTCACCTGGTACATTGTACTTTTGTTGTTATTGTCTGTTGACGTATTGACCCAAAGGCCTCTCTGCCTTGGTCTTGATGTTGTAAATACTTTAACGAAAACACTGTCTCATCTTTTGTAGTGAGCCACTCTGTGCCTCAGATCTGTTGCTGTTCTGTCTCACTGTTGATGTTTTCCAGACATAACAAGGTCAGGCCTTCCGCTATCTCCCCCAAAGAAACGTTCATGAATCAGGTTTTGGAACCCAGAAAGTGCCGAAGGGAAAAGGTTGCAGGAGGTTTCACTTCACATCATTGTTCCCAAATCGTCTCCATGCATTGAGTTAGAGGTCCACAACACCATCCTTACAGGGGAAAAGAGAAGACAAAACACTACATCAGTTCACCTATTCTCCTGGGATCCAACATCTGGGCTACTGACATACTGAAATAATACTCAACTTTTAGAGATGGTGGGACCATTACTTAAATGTCACACAAATAAATAATTGTTTCAGATGTATAAAATCATCACAAATAATTCACAACAAATCCAAAACAATTATCAATTTAGATTTAAAATAACAATATGAATTATCAGTGCCTAATAAAAACTTTCCTTTGTGTCGAAGTTCTGTTTCCACTCATGTGAATGGTTTTTGGTCAACAGGTTCCAAATCACAAAATCAGTAAAAACATTATTTCACAAAAGTCTCAAAATGGGCAAAAAGACTAAATTAGCTGGAAGTACAATAGGAATGACCAAATAACCAATATAATCAGGCTTTGCCAGAAAATTGCTAAAACCCAAACATAAAACTGATATAAAAAGTATTTTAAAAATTAAAATACGACTCCCCTCTCCTCTCTGATTTCCCCATGTTCAGTCAATTGGCTCCTGGCTGTTACAGTCATGGATGTAGGAGCCTCATTGTTCTGTGTGTCTCTCTTCATTCTTCCAACCTCTCCTTGGTGGTAGTGTAGCTAGAACCATCAGTGTCCAATATTCTTAATCTGACCCCAGGGCAGACTTTCACGGGTGGAATGATCTGGGCCACATGTGCGAGGTACCCATTCATTGTACATTCATTGTGAGAAACAAAGAAGGAATCTTGCACAGTTAAAACTTTGACTGGAGAGTTTAGCAATAACTTTTGTAAAATTTTTTGTAATAAAACAATTGTAATTTAATAGTGAAATATAGAATCTGAATTTGGTCTATTTTGAATTATTTTAATATTGGGAATCTTCTTCCCAGAATCTCAGTTGGTGTGTCTGTCATCTTTTGCTCCTCTCTCCTTGTGTCTCTGTGTCCTGGATTGGAATGCTTAGCGTTACTCCCTACTTTCTGGGACGGCAGCCAAGGGCCGTCTTATCTGTTTGACTCCTCTCACTATCCTTTAACTGAACTCAAACTTAACCAACAGACCACCTACACAATGTCTTCAAACAATAGGATGAAATTGTCTTCAAACCAACCACTTAGATGAAAACAATGTTTACACAAATAATTACCCAAAACTTGACCAAATCCTTCATCCACCGTTGAATACATTCTCGTGGAAACATCTCCTAACAAACTCTTTGTCCATCTGGCTATTTTCTCCCTTAACCCTTCTTCCCATTTATCCACACATCTCTTTTCTCAGGCAAACATCACTATCATCTACTCCTATCAATTTACCCGCTACGTGCATCACTCCCAAGGAGTCTCCTTTCACACACTTCCTTACAAACAGACAGGAATTTTCTTCCCTCACACATTCTCTTTCGCACACACATTCACACTCACAGCCTGCTTGTCCTCGCCTGCTTCCAGCTCCACAGAAGGACGTTACCATACAGGTCTTCTCACAACCCCACCCGTTTAGACCTCCAACCTCATTGGAGCGGTATCCATGGGGCGTGCACACACAACGTATCGTATACCTCCTTGGAACTAAGTTACTGTTCGACCTCAGCATGTCTTTCTTCTCGAATATTGACCTTCTTCCCATTTACAAACAACTCAACAATACTCTTAAAACACAATTTTCTCTACCTTTTCTCTGTTTCTCCGCTCTTATCCGTAACCATTTACGCTTTACTATCACACAGCGGCGGACTCCCACACACCTGTGAGAGGCGGCCACTCGTTCAGCCCCCGCCCGTGCCGCCCCCCAAAGTGTATATCTGAGATGGTACTCGCGGGGCACACTCATACAGCTAAATTCAAAAGCTTGCCCGGTCCTGTCGCACAGCAGTCTTCTTCTCCTACTGAGGGTGACACGGCGCGGTGGATTCGTCCCATGCAGTCACTCGGGCCGTCAAGCCGGTATCACGAATCCTGCCTGCATCCAACTCTCACGTTTGGCCCTAACAGACCGTGATGGGAGAACAGGACTTACACTGGTTGCAACCCTCACACTTATTTGCAGTTGTGCTCAAAAGTTTGCATACCCTTGCAGAATTGGTAATATATATACCATTAATATATATACCATTTGTAAAGTAAACATGAGTGAGCAGGCAAAACACGTCTTTTATTCTCATGGGATTCATATTCACCTGCAGGTTATAACAGAATGGCACAATCATAAAACAAAACATGGCAACAAAGAAAAAAATTAACTTACCCCTGTTCAAAAGTCTGCATACCCTCAGTTCTTAATACTGTGTATTGCCCCGTTTAGCATTAATGACAGTGTGTAGTCTTTTGTAATAGTTGTCTATGAGGCCCCGAATTCTTGCAGATGGTATAGCTGCCCATTCGTCTTGGCAAAATGCCTCCAGGTCATGCAAAGTCTTTGGTGGTCTTGCATGAACCGCACGTTTGAGATCTCCCCAGAGTGGCTCGATGATATTAAGGTCAGGAGACTGTGATGGCCACTCCTGAACCTTCACCTTTTCCTGCTGTAACCACTGGAGGGTCAACTTGGCCTTGTGTTTAGGGTCATTGTCATGCTGGAAAGTCCAAGAGCATCCCATGCGCAGCTTTTGTGCAGAAGAATGCAAATTGTCTGCCAGTATTTTCTGATAACATGCTGCATTCATCTTGCCATCAATTTTCACAAGATTCCCCGTGCCTTTAGAGCTCACACACCCCCAAAACATCAGTGAGCCACCACCATGCTTCACAGTGGGGATGGTATTCTGTTCACTATGGATATAATTTCTTTTAGCTGTTCTGGGAAAAGTTCTTTAGAGACAACTTGTCTAATATGTTGTTACACCTTTTGTCCCGCATGATAGCATCCCTTTAATTAACAGTAGAATACTAGTGGGTATAGCATTCATGACTGTGCAGTACTGCTTGAGTTGGCAAGGAAAATTGTTTTATCATGAAGCTATTATAGCTGAGAATGTTTCCACTTTCATCCAATAAATCTGTAACAGAGCAGATATTTTCCCCATCCATCCTTCAAAAAATATGGTTTTGTTGCAATACAATACATTCATATTATTCCATGTGAGTGTATTGTGTGGAGGTATGACTTTTAGCCTGCCGAGTTTTAGCCTGCGAGGCTGGAAGCCTCTCTTCCTATCTGTGGTCCACACTCCAGTCCAGTTGGTGGCGGTAATGCATCTACAAGTACGGTTGCCAACCGCCAAATAAACTCCACAGAAGAAGAATCTTTCTTGTTTCGAGCACGTTGTTTCATTTTTGTGATGACAAGAACTACCAAGAACAGATTCAGATAATAAAACAACCCTTTACTAGGACAAAAGTTGTTGTTTTATCAGCTATTTAATTGGATTTGCATCGTACCAAGGAACGGGAGGTCCGTTGTCCTTGATCATCTCGGGGGCAGCGGGAATCGGACAGGATAGTTGGTTGTCGACTCACGTTTGTAGACGGACTTACTGCTTGCTGTTTATATTATTGACTAATTAAATTGTCTGTCTTCATATAATTAAACAGAGAGAAGTTAAATAAGCTAGGTAATTGAAAATACAAAAAAATAACTACGTTTTGTACGCTTCCAACTAAACGGATATTCTAGACTGCTAGCTCTTGGTGCTGTAGTTTTTTATTTGCTATAATTTTTAGTTCTGTATTTGTATTTCCTTTGATTGGTCAGATTTTAATACCTTGCAACGGGGTGACTCGGGGGGGTGACATTCCTACCGTTAAATACGTGTTTTTTGTTGCCGTATTTGCAGTCTATACTCCGGTCAACTTAAATGAAGTACACCTTATGCATCTGACCGAGGTCTGCTGTCGTGATTGTGAATTTTAACCCCATCCAACATGTTCATCAGTCATGTATGGGTCTAACTTGGTCTTTTATTTTAGCAGATGGAGGACAAACCTGGGACTGAATTATATTAAATGTGAAGAAGAGAAGATTGGGGATTTAACTAACAAAGAATGATTTATTAAGAGGGTTTAGTGTTGTTAATTTTTTGTTCTTACTAATTAATGGAATAGATGTTATTTTATGCTCTCTGTTTTGTATTCTCCATATTCTTTTACTTATTTTGTCATTATAAAGTGAATGAAGTCGGTATGCGTTATAGTAAGAACTAACGTGGTCTATTGTCTTAATATTGTGGTCTCATGACATGCCATTATGAATGACCAGAGCAACAGTGAGTTCTTTATCTCTAGGTATCCATGATGTTTGTGGGGCAGTAGAATCACTGTCAACACCTGCAGTCAATATGGCCAACACATTTTTATTGTTTTAACGCTTATTTCAGTCTAGAGGAGAAATGCATTATTGTACTATATGATTGTAAGGAACCATCTGGATGTCAGTGATAGAATCTAGTGTGGAGAGTCAGTGGTGTTCACTCCTCCTGCAGCATTGCTGTGTTGTGTTGTTTCAATGTAGCCAGTAGCTGTACGTTAGCATGGCCATTGTTTGTATGTTAGCGCTCCCAGTAGGGATGCAGCGGTACAGTGGGCCGACGGTTCGGTACGTATCACAGTTTGCGGGTAACGGTACGGTTTCGGTATGAATGACATCATATTAGAAGTGTTTCCACTCGAGTAGCTAACAATGGCAAAGCAATGCTTGTAGACTGTACTTTGTTTACGGTCTCCTTACCTTCGTCATCGTATTGAATGCTGACTCCAAAATGTTCCCACACAACGGATTTGAAATACGGTGGTGCCTCTTCAAATTTGTTTCTCTCTGTCTCGCTAGCGCTCACCATTGGCCCGTTGGAGCTGAGAGAATTTGTTCTTAGTTTCCCCTCTCCTCATGTGGCGACTTCAGGGAGGTTTCCTAATGAGATATCATTGCAAATCATCCATTGGTTGTTTAAGGGGGATGGGGATGTGGTCACTGCGGTTGCCACATTTTGAGACACTGCTGTGGAGTAAAGATTGTCAGCCCTCAGGAGCCACCTAACGGCCTAGGGCCCCAATCAGTTGCCTGGCTTACCTGTTCACAAGCTATGCATCTGTTTCTGTGGATCTGAATCGACAATGTGCGTGTCGTCTGCAGCACAATAAGCACATTTTGGAAATTCCAGGAAAGTAGCAGGCATATCATAATTCTTCGATTCATGTGTGCATATTAAGCCTTAAGGGGCGTACTGAACTAACAGGCTGGCGCACCCAAACTCGATGAAAGTTATATCATTTGTCATTCAAAACCTGCCAAAAGATCGTTGTCAACTACTAACAATGTTGCATAAATATTCATTATTAAGAAAGTGTTTGACACTTCACATACCTGTAAAAATAGTATAAATAATATGAAATTACATTTGTAGCTGGTGGCAAAATACACGTGTCCTCTTCCAGACAGGTTAATCTAATGTCTAATTGATTTATATTTCTTAATTTAAAATTTTTGAAGCCAAATATTGATTTCTGAATATCAAGTACCTTTTGTCTCATTTAATTCAAAGACCATTCCCATGTTTAAGGGTGACTAAGGGAGTGTGTCACCTTATATTCATACCCCAATTAAACAGGATGTCATGGATGACCACTCACAAGTTTGCAAAGCCTTAAATCTTAGTTTGTTCATACAATTATCTAGAGGTGCCAATAATTGTGGCATGCATGTTCTTGATGATAATAATGATTGAATTTGATTTTTCATCTGTTATTTGGACTGTATGATCAAGCTGATAAACAACAATACTTTTTTTCTACTGCTTATTACCCTGTGTGACAACATGTTTGGAGGGCACTGCATATTTCCCATTTTGACTGATAGTTAAGCTTGATGAAAATGTAAAACTATAACAATTCACATGTTTATCACTCTTAACAGTCTTGAAATAGTTAATAGTTAATTATATTTCATGTAATCTAACTGCATTGATACAGTTTAACTGCTCTAATGAACCTTTCTGATATTAATCACACAGATCAGATTTCCTACATCTGGACAGCAACAACAGGAAGATTACAAAGATAAGAAGGTTCACCCCTGCCCCCATTGTGGAAAACGTTTCCAATATATGTATCATATTTAAAAAGACACATGAACATACATACAGGAGAGATGCCTTACTCCTGTCCTGACTGTGGGAAGAGTTATTCTCAATTAGGTTACTTTAATATTCACCAGTGCATACATGCAGGAGAGAAGCCTTACTCCTGTTCTGACTGTGGAAAGAGATTCTCTGCTAAAAGTACCCTTAAACATCACCAATGCACGCATACTGGAGAGAAGTCTTACTCCTGTTCTGACTGTGGGAAATGTTTCTCTCATTTGGGTGTCTTTAAAAATCACCAGCTCATACATACTGGAGAGAAGCCTTACCCTTGTTCTGACTGTGGGAGGAGGTTCTCTCAATCAAACAGGCTTAAATCTCACCAGCACACCCATACCGGAGAGAAGCCTTACTCCTGTTCTGACTGTGGGAAGAGTTTCTCTCATTTGGGTGTCTTTAAAAATCACCAGCGCATACATACTGGAGAGAAGCCTTACTCCTGTTCTGATTGTGAAGTTTAATATAATTGTCACCAGTGCATACAGGTGCTGGTCATATAATTAGAATATCATCAAAAAGTTGATTTATTTTAGTAATTCCATTCAAAAAGTGAAACTTGTATAATGTATACATTCATTCCACACAGACTGATATTTCAAGTGTTTATTCCTTTTCATTTTGATGATTATAACTGACAACTAATGAAAACCCCAAATTCAGTATCTCAGAAAATTAGAATATTGTGAAAAGGTTCAATATTGAAGACACCTGGTGCCACACTCTAATCAGCTAATTAACTCAAAACACCTGCAAAGGCCTTTAAATGGTCTCTCAGTCTAGTTCTGTAGG